>PVIH01005805.1:28002-64665 GCA_004025045.1 Sigmodon hispidus
TAGTGTGGGATTTCTCAAGGTTTTTCATATAGGCATCTAGTGCTATGAATTTTCCTCTTAAGACTGCTTTCATTGTGTCCCACAAGTTTGGATACGTTGTAGATTCATTTTCATTGAATTCTAGGAAGACTTTGATTTCTTTCTTAATTTCTTCCTTGACCCAGAGATGGTTCAGCTGAGTGATGTTTAGTTTCCATGAATTGGTAGGCTTTCTTTGGGTTTTGATGTTGGTGAACTCTAACTTTAGGCCCTGGTAGTCTGATATGTTACAAGGAATTATTTCCATTTTTTTGTATCTGTTGATATTTGCTTTATGACCAATTATGTGGTCAATTTTGGAGAAAGTTCCATGAGGAGCTGAGAAATATGTATATTCCTTTGCCTTGGGGTATAAGGTTCTGTAGATATCTATGAAATACATTTGCATCATAACCTCTTTCAGACTCCTTATTTCTCTGTTGAGGCTCTGTCTGGTTGATCTATCCAGGGTTGAAAGTAGGGTATTGAAGTCTCCCACTATTATGGTGTAAGAATTGATGTGGTATTCGAGCTTTAGCAGTGTTTCTTTTACATAAGTAGGTGCCCTTATATTAGGGGCATAAATATTTAAGATTGAAATCTCCTCTTGACCAATTTTTTCTGTGTTGAATAAGTAGTGACCATCTTGGTCTTTTTTTATTGCTTTTAGCTTAAGGTCTACTTTGTTAGATATTAGGATTGCAACCCTCGCTTGTTTCTTAGGACCATTTGACTGGAAAATCTTTTCCCAACCCTTTATTCTAAGCCTGTGTCTGTCTTTGCAGTTGAGGTTTGTTTCTTGTAGGCAACAGAAGGATAGCTTCTGTTGTTGTATCCATCTTGTTAGTGTGTGACGTTGTATAGGAGAGTTGAGACCATTGATATTAAGGGAAATAAGTGACCATTGATTCATATTACCTGCCATTTTTGGTGGTAACTTGTTTGTATTTCCTTTCTCTAGGTTATTCTTCTGTGATTTCGTGGGTGTATCTGGGGTCCTTAGGTTGGAGTTTTCCCTCTAATACTCTCTGTAGTGCTGGATTGGTAGATAGATATTGTTTCAGTCTGACTTTGTCATGAAATATCTTGTTTACTCCATCTATGGTGATTGATAATTTTGCAAGGTATAATATTCTAGTTTGGCAGTCATGCTCTTTTAGGGTCTGTACAACTTCTGACCAAGCCCTTCTAGCTTTCATCATTTCCATTGAATAGTCAGGCGTTACTCTGATGGGTCTGCCTTTATATGTAAGTTGGCCCTTTTCTTTTGCAGCTCTTTATCTTTGTATCAACCTGCCGTAAGATATGTTTTAAATGATGTTTATTTTGTGAGAATCACTTACAAAACAGAGAAGGTTTTAAGAAAAGGTGAAGGGGTAAGGTTGCAGTGTGTTGGAGCATTTTTAAACAAAAGCTCCTCACCCATATGCCACATGTCTGAAACCCACAGCACCAGACCGGAACTGCGCCCCGGTCCGGAAACCACGTCACCAGTCTGGAAACCATGTCACCAGTCCGGAAACCACGCCACCAGTCCAAAACCCTCGTGAGAGGTCCCGGCCCTGTTGGAGAGAATGTTGGCTTCCTGTCTCCAGTCCTCTCTCTGGGTATTCTACTTCAGAAGCTCGTTCTTGTTTACCATGCCCCTCTCTGTCTTGGCACTCCCTGGCTGTCAATACACCTTTGTAGATTCTGATTTCCCGCTACAGCTCTTAAAATTTTTTCTTTGTTCTGTATGTTTTGTGGCTTGATTATAATGTGGCGCGCTGACTCTTTTTTGGGATCATATCTATTTGGTGTTCTATAAGCTTCTTGTATCTTTATAGGCATTTCCTTCTTCAGGTTAGGCAAGTTTTCTTCTATGATTTTATTGAAAACATTATCTGTGCCTTTGAGCTGGTATTCTTCTCCTTCTTCCATTCCTATTATTCTCAAATTAGCTCTTTTCATGGTGTCCCAGATTTCTTGAACATTTTGAGTTATGGCTTTTTTAGTTTTACTATTTTCTTTGACTGATATATCTATTTGAGCTACTGAGTCTTCCACTTCAGAGATTCTATTTTCCATCTCTTAAACTTGTTATGCTTGTATCTGTGGTTCCAGCTATTTTCTTCAGATTTCCTACTTCCATCTTTGCCTCATTTTGTGCCTTTTTTATTGCTTCTATTTCATCTTTTAGTTCCTGGCATGTTTCTTTCATAGATTTGTTCATCTCTTTCAATTTTTTGTTTGTACTTTCTTTTATTTCCTTAAGGTTATTTTTCATATCTTCTTTGAGAGCTTCGATGATCATTAAAAAGGAATTTTTGGTGTTGCTTCCTTCTGTTTCCTCTTCATTGCTCAGTTTAGGTCTTGTATTTTAGGATCGCCACTTTCTTCTGGAGTTACCTTGTTGGTCTTTATATTATTATGTAAGTTTTTGCTCTAGCGTTTGCCCATGGCTTTAGTGGTTCACAATTAGGTCGCTCCTGGTCAGTTGTGGCACTCGGGCTTGTGTGCCTCCTGTGACCTCTGATGAAAAGGTCTGCTCAATCACTGCTTCTGCACTGTGCAGGGGACTGAATTTCAAGACTTCATTCTTTCTCTGTTTGACCAATTGGAGGCAGGGTGGCAGCCGTGCAAATTCCCTCAGCAGCAGCTAGAGGGACCGTGACAGGCAGAGTTTATCTCTGCCTGCTCCAGTGTGTGCTGGGACACGCTCTGCAGACAGAACCCGGTCCCAGAACCGGAATTGGAACCAACGGGAGCTCAAGTTACCTCTCCCTGGCAGGGATACAGGTTCTGGGGCCTGCTGACCCCTCCTCACCCCTCCTCACCTCTGGGCAGGGTCTGAGTCTGTCCTTCAGGGTCCCCAAGCCTTATCTGATTGCTCAGTTGGAGGTGGGTAGCCTTGTGAATTCCCTCAGCAGCAGCTTGGGGAACAGTGACATGCAGAGTTTATCTCCACCTGCTCTAGAATGCACTGGGACACGCTCTGATTTCTTAAATATTTTAAAGCTCCCATGTTGACCATCACATTCTTTTTATAATTTTCTAGCCTACATTTGTCCTTTATGTTTTTGTGCTCTGACCAAAGTACATAACATACCTGCCACCTCCCTTCAAGTCTTGGCTCATAATGTTTCTTCTGTAGGAACCATCTTCACTTCCTCTACTCTAATTTGCACATAAGAGAAGTTTATTCACTTTGCATGACCAAATGCTGTGCCACTTGCTTCAGGAAATTGCTGTTATTTTCTTTGGGAGCTAGCTGCATGAACACAAGGAAACCAAAAACTGAAAGCAATCTGTATGGCTGCACCATAGAACAGGGTGGAAAGAGATGATGGAGTGGAAAGTCCCACAAAAGATCTCAGGGTCTGCAGCATCTGAGTAGGCAGTCACCTGTGACATAGTGATGTCTGAGATCTTCAGGTCCTAGGGTGACCACTATTCTTTTAAAGCCAGCTGGGCATTGAGAAGAAGAACATTGCTCTTGCCATGGTTGAGTTGCTGGTCTCAGGGGTCTTTTTATCTCTAAACTTAAACAATGTTGGTATTGTTCACTTTGAAAGTATTAGTGAACAAATACCCCTTAGTGACTTATCAGATCTCTTGATATGCTTTACTTACCTTCTTAGTAATGCTAATATTACTAATAATTTTAGGACATTATTGACTTGACCTGTCTCCATTGCTGAGCTACGGCTTCCTCAGAGGCTCTTTTCATCTTCCTTCTAACACAGATCCTGTGCTTAATTCTCATTCATTTATAAATTGAAACATTAAGGCAGTTATACCCACAAAAGTTTTGGTCTCATGAAGCATTTCCTCCATGTGAATCTCAAAGACTGGTGAGTTTGAAACAAATATTTTTACATCACTCAGCAGTGCCCAGATGAAATTACAATGCTCTGAAGGTATCAGACCTAAATTAGAGTATAGTATAAGCCTTTAGAGAGAAAGTACAATGTTTTCTTCTCTGTTCTAAATATATGTTGACACTTTAGATGCATATGTGACTCTCCTGGTGTACTGAAACAATATGTTTATGCATAGTTGGCAAATGGGCAAAAATATCTGAAGTCCAAATCATCACCAAGTGAGATGACTAGAGTCAATATATTCATCTTAGTAAAAGAAGAACTTGATGAAAAATACTGTTGATATGAAACGTGGACTCTACTATAGATATTATAGTAGGTAGAAGAACTTGATCAATTCAAGAAGTTTCTTGCTTGATCTCTAAGCAATCATGGCTTTCCCAGAAAGGTACTCACAGGGTTGGTCTGGATAAAATCAACATACCAAGGGAGCTATTGCTGATTTTTAAAACTTGTTTGTCAATTTGCCATTTTGTTTTATCTGTTGGTCCTCTTCCTACCAGAGTCACTGCATATCTTCATATAAGGATGTCTGGCCTCAAATCATCAAGGCATGATCTTTATGCATAGTTTCTATAAGGATGCTTCTGTGGAAGGCTTCAACATTATACTTCTAGAAAGTTGAGTCCCCAAAAATATGAAATTTTAAGTTTGCCTTTTCTATCATCTTTTAATAAAATGTTTTCTTCGCGTTGGACAAATGGTTCAGTGGTATCTGAGATACTGTCAGTCTTTATAAGTCTTAAGCCTGAGTGAATGGAATTGAAAATATTTTTTTAGTCCTTTAGGATGATTTATTTCTTTTCTCAATCCTCCCACCCATGTCTGAAAGAGCTGGAGGAAAAGAAAGCTGAACTCATCATGGCCTATCGGTGCAGGATGTTTGCTTTTCTGCCCTCTCCTGGGCTGAATGCTGCACTGATTGTTGTGGTTAAAGTGTTGCAATTAAAGCCGCATTCAGTGATATGAGTTTTCCATAATTTGATACTTAATTCATGGGAAAGAAGCCCAGATCCTGCTCTCTCTCCTTTTTCTACCAATGTGTTCACTGAAATAGGAAGTGTCATAACCAGTCTGCCTATTTCCTATTAGCTCATTGTTTTAGAGAGAATAAGGACTGACCTGGCTAGCATTCAAAATCAGAGTCAAGAAAAGCACAAATCCTCCTCTTTTTTTTTTCTTATACATCAACATGTTTAATCAGAACATTTGTACTTTGATGTATTATTATTGCTTCTCTCTATGGGAATTGATTTGTACTGTTACCTAATCAGTGTGGTTCCAATTTTAATCTGGGAGCTGAGTAATAAATATAAGACATCAATTTCCATAAACCATATATATTTGAAAGCTTCATTTACATAGTGAACAATTTAGAAGAATAAATTCTTATGTGTTTCTATTCCTTGTGGATTTCTGTTTGCATAACCTTTTTGTGGCTCTAAAAAAACATAATGCTGCCCAGTGCTTTCCAATGCATAAAAATGTACTTCAAGTAACTCTTCCAAATCCCCTTATTCATTTTATTTATTTCAATCACTAATGGTTTTGCATAAGCTGAAAAATTCTATTCCCTCCCCCATTTTAAACCATTCTCAACATCTCTTCTAGCATTTTTTTTCTGTAGGCCCCTGTATTCCTCTCATAGAGAGGGTACAAATACAATTCAGGGTTTTCCAGGTAGGGCTTCTCACCTTTAAGTACATATAATAAAAACACCATCCTTGCTTCAGAGAGGATGGTATGAAACAATATGTTAACTGAGTACACTTAACAAGCCACCTAAAAGCCTTCCACATAGATGTGAGTATTCACTGAAGATGCAAAATTGATTTTCGTATTGTAGAAAATTATGTATAGACACACACATCATCCTTTACACATATGTATATATGTATAATTATGTATGTCTGAAGATATATATGTTTATGTACTAACATATACATACATATATGAGGAGAGAGATTTAACACTGAGAACATATATTTGCTTTCTGACCTTATCAATTTCTACATGCTTAAAGCTACAAATATCTAAGCTTTTGTTAGCTTTTTTTTTTTTTACAACTAACTTGTAACTAATCTCATAGCATTCTGAGTCTGCATATATTTCTGCACTTTATACTTAATCTTCACAGGATTTCCATAAAGCATAACTATATTAATCTAAAACATTAGAAATATAATGACCAAAGATTGCTATTATGCTATTATTGATAAAAGATGAATACTTAAGAGGATTATATGGAGTACAGGAGAGATGAACTATAGAGATGTTCATGCACAAATTGTCATCAAGTTATTGGCATACTGTTGTAAGGACAGAGGAGAGCTCCCTGGTTGCTCAGTCCATTGAACCTAAGGGAAGATGAAATCCAGCCAAGGTCAGCATGCACTGGCTTACGCCATTACTAAATGTCCCATGATTCTACTAGAATGTCTCTCCAAGAATTTAGTCCAGGTGGATAGTGCATCAAAACCATTAGATGTTCTTTCACAAACTAGGTGAAATGAGTCAAAGTTTCTGTTCAGTTTCTAAAAGTAAGACTCCATTTCATTGTCCTATCTCTGCCTCTGGTAGGCAGTCTTAGTGGTCAGAGATTAATAGGTACATGAGACAGTGTTCATGCTTTTCTTGGGAATCAGATAAGTAAATGCCAGAGAGGAGGCATGTTCTGTATTGTAGATAAGAGCATAGGCAGACAAATTAGAGGCAGAGAAGAGAAGGCTTCAATGAAACTGCAGTTAGGGATCTCATGCATGCTGATTCTGGATGCTTTTTTGTATAGACTATTGGAAGGAAGCTAGGGATCTTGAGTTAGGGGCACCAGGTTTGCAATCTCTGCTGTTCTGTTTAGCAGCATTAAACACTAGGCCATACTATTCAACCTCTTTGATTCTCAGCATGGAGTTGTTAAATATTGCATACTAACTTCTTACTGCTGAATAACAAATTGCCACCAACATGGCAACATAAAGCAAAATCCATTTATTTCTGAGTGACTGAAATTCAGAAGCCATGGCACATTGAGACTGGGTTTCACAGGACTGAAAACAAGGTGTTGTTTTGGGTTGTAGATATCTTCTGGATCTTGCATTCTTCTATGCACAGAGGCTACATAGAATTGTAGCACTAACGTCTAGTTTTTGCTAACTTCTGATCCAAACCTGCTTAGTCTGTCTGGAGCCACCATGGAAAGTAAACAGTATGCACACTGTATTTTTATCTAAAAAACAAAGTATATTCCCATAAATTGTACTGTTTCAGAGAAAGGTTTTCAATTTTAAACAAGTTCTGCCTTTAAGCCAGGTCCTCTTGGCTAATATTTTTATGGTAGGGCCAGCTGTGCCATATAATAGAACCCAATCACAAGAGTGAATTCTTTACCAAGTACACAAACTAAGAGTAATACAGAGTATGAATCTCAGTGTCAGAAAAATCTAAGAGACAGCCTAGAATTCAACAATAACACAATGTGTATAAAAAACCAACTTAGGGCAATTGTTTTGGCAAATAATGAATGACAATTACATAAGACAGCATGGATACTTAATAGATTTCTAAGGGTATAATAATTCTGGTAAGAATTTTATGTGCTACCCCAAGAAAAGACAATTCCATATAAAGTAGTTGTCAACATGTTATCTAGCTTACCACTGAGCACATAATAATAGCTTAGTACAGACTTCTTTGATATATACTATGGAGAGGAGTATCCATCCCTTCAAATTACATACTTTTGGGTATTATAAAGACACTCTCAGAATGTCAGTAGTCATAGATAAGGTTTTTTATATATAAAACCCAGATTTACATATGACAATTATATCACAGCTACGTACTTGAACCTACAGTGATAATTATGAAGGAGTAATTTCTACTTCTGTAATTTCTGAACATCTCAAACTCAATATATCACAAACAGAATTATGTCCCTCAAGTTAATCCCTTCTTTATAATTCTATCTCAGTGAGTCTGTCAAATCATACCATCTCTATATCTTGGGAGTCTCTTTGCCTTGATGTTTTCCATCACATGAGTAAATTCTGGCCTTCATTTCCTACATGGAAAATGACAGCAGCAGTGCATCCATATTTCCTATTTTCAGATTCAGCATTCTTTTCTGTGACTTAATTTTCACAAGTACACAACTGACTATATCTCTTGTCGGATTTCAGTGACAGTGAACTGATCTTAGGGAAAAAGTGAAGGCTGCCACGCTGCCGTTTCTATTTGACAACACAGTAGGAAAAATTACCCTTTAAAACTACATTGAGGAGGTAGCCATCATACAATAAAGCATTTGTGTAATATGTTTTGTCTTTGCTTATGAATTTTGACTGATGCTTGTATTTGCAGAACAAAACATCAAGGTCATGCTTTGAAAACATAAATCATGTTACTTAACTTTTCATAATTCCCTAAATCTGCTATCACAAAACCAACTTCAGAAAAATACTTAGAAATATATGTACCATCAAGGATAATGGCCCATGCATTGAAAAGAAAAAAAATATTGGTGAATGTAATTGCAGAAGTCATAAACACACACACACATACATACACACACACACACACACACACACACACACAGAGAGAGAGAGAGAGAGAGAGAGAGAGAGAGAGAGAGAGAGAGAGAGAGAGAGAGTTTATGCTCAAGGGTTGCAAAAATTAGTATTAAAAATTTATATTGCCTCATGCAGTATCAGTCCAATCTACTAAAACTCCATTAGTACAATACATAAAAGACTCCAAAGATCCAAGGAGGAAAATGTTAAAGGCATCTTGTTTTTACCTGTACAGTTACAGAGATGGGTGAAGCCTTCCTCTGTTCCTCCTTTACCATCCTTCTATTAAATGTACTTCACTTTTCCTAGTTATTTCTAACACTGGGAGACCATCTCTGTCTTGGCAGACAAAATTTTTATGCCTTTTCCACTCACTTTCTTCTGGTCTGTCCTTCATGGTTTGGAATATTTTCTTTCTCTAGCCCAAGCTCAGTACCTTTATCCATGTCCAGTTCTGTATGGGCAACAATTTGCCCTTTGCCTCTGCCCATGGGTTCTTACTGTGGAAAGCCTCAGCCTCCTTTGTCTGCCTACCAGGTGTACTCATCATGCCCAACTTTTTTTCCTCTGTGAATTTAATAGTTTCTTATTTCTCTTGGTTTTTTTTTTTTTCTTGGCTTCACTTGCCTGATGCAGCTATGCTTGGAAATTTTAGAAAACTAAACAAAACACACCAGCATCTTAAGTGAAATAGATGAAGGACCACACTATTTCCTGGACTCCCTTGTGACAGTTAGACCACTCTGTTCTCTTTGCTTCCTTCTGTGTATACACAGAGACCAGCTTTACCATGTCTAATATACATTCATGTTTCAGAAGACTGATTTTTTTTTTTTTACTAATACTTGAGCTTCTAAAATTTTCTATCAAGTTTCATCCTGCCAAGGATGTAAACTATTTCCTTGGGCAGGGTATCTGTTGTATTAGGTTTTTGGCACAGACTTGCAGTCTAGACCAGAGGTTTGGACCCACTCTCAGCCCCACTGCCACTTAGGCCCAAATAATCACAGATGGTTGTATTATTTTTACTCTGATTGACATAGGGCCCAGGTATATAACTTGCTACCTCCTTCATCTGAACTCAACCCATCTTGCTCAGCCATGTGGCTCAATATCTTTTCTCAGAGCAGCATTTCAGCTTCTTTCCTCTGTGTCTGCTGCCATCTCATTATCATGTCACTGCCCCATTTCTGCTTCTCTGCAGCATCTGTGTTCTGCTCTGAGATGTTCTCAGAGTTTTCTTAGCCTTGTAGCCCACCCACACTTCCTGGTTTGCCTTTGGCCAATCAGCCTTTTGTTAAACCCATAGGGAGGACAAATATTTACAACATTACCAGCATAATCTCACTACAGGTATCCATGGTGGCAGATGTTGCCTATCCTTAGATATTTTGAGAAATAGGTACATTCACATAACTTTTGTGGCATGTTATTTATAGTGTATTATAATTGGTATGTTCTATTAAAGTAGCTTGAATACAAACTCAGAACATATTTAAGCACTAATAAATCAATATACACATGCACACAGACATACATGCTATATGACACACACATATAATACATCCCCTAGTGTTTTATTTAAATATTAGTAAATATATTTACAATGCACTCTGAGGTAAATAATCTTATTGTGACTAATATATAATTTAAAACTTACTATAGGTATATGCTCATAGAAAACACTGTAATTTGGGCAGGCATCAGTGCTACTCACCATTCAAGGTACTCATTGGTACTCTTGGAGGCATTTTCAAAGATGAGAGAGGATCACTTGGTTCTAGGACTCTTCCCTCACATTGGACCTCACAGGTTTTGATTCCTCACTTGTACACACATAGAGCATCTTCACTATATCCAATATACATTCTTGTTTCAGCAGACTGACGCTTTTTGTTAATACTTAAGCCCCTGTATAATATTAATTATCTTTTCATCACTTTTACCAATGAGAAGGCAGTTTATAGTACTGTATGCTTTTCAAACAAAAATGCAAAAAGACAGGCATGAGGATAAAGGGCAGATCAGAAAGGATGAAGAAGATGGAGAAGTAGGAAAAGAATGCAGTTGGAATTTAGTTCCTCAAATGCAGAGTTCAAAGCCTCAGTAAAATTAGTGGCTTACCCACATCTGTTCTCAGTTGTTAAATCTAAGGTGTATCAGTATTTAAAGTGTTCAGATTCTTCTTGTAGTTGTGTTTATCTTTGGTGTGCATGTGCATGTATGTAACTGCACGTACATGTTTCTAAGCAGAAAGTTTTTACAGAGACTACACAGAAGAAAGACACTTCCCTGAGCTGTGGCTTGACCATGAGAACATATTTTAACACTATTAAATAGATACATATTTGCATGCAGATAAGTATACAGCTATGTGATGCTCTCACGCAATATATTCCCTCATGTTTTATTTAAATGTTGATAAATATGTTTACAATATACTGAGGTAAATATAACATTATTTGAGTAGTGCTTAATGATGCCCCAGCATTTCCCATGTCAGCTTATTTCTCCCTTAGTGTTTTTTTTTTCTTTTTGAAGGTGTAAATAGATACATTTAAAAGTATGGCAAAAATTTCTAAATTTAAAAATATGGTAAAATGTAATGGGTACCTGTATTAATACCATTTTTAACTTCCAAAATTATATAAATCTTTCATATCTGACAGGTTTAGATGCTCTAGGATGGAGTACACTTCTCAGAAGTAACTGCTTTTTGAGGTTAGCAAAAGGCTTGCCTGTTAACACACCTATCACCTGTGCAGAACAAGGAAATCAAAGTCTGCTTTACACAACCATGTACCAAGTCAATATCTACCCGACATAGCTCCTAAGGGTCTGGTACCAACAAACAGAGTCTTCCTCTGTACTGAGAGTCTGCCAATGTTATGCCAAATAATTGAATCCTCAGCTTGCTCAGACTTGACCCCTATCTCTTTCTTTGATTTCCAAGAAAACTACAGAAAAGTCCCCAGGTCACGGTTTTTCCTTTGTGTCTTCTACCTCATATTGAGGAGGCACTGTGCTGCCTGGCTTGCTTTGTTTCCTACTGGGAGCTGTGTGTAAAAGAACTCTTGTGTCCTCACTTACTTCTTAAATTAAATCTTGAGTTATGATCAATAGTTCTCTACGGGTAAAACATGGAAAAAGAATGAACCTTGGAACTACTTGATTAACTTTAATTATCAGTATTCCACATACACCACTCCCTCCAGTATTGTGCCTAATAGTAATCAAACTACAAAAATAAAGAATTTCTAGCAATATTCATCCACTATAAAGCAGGGAACTACAATGAAAGGAAATGAAAGAATTCCCTGGGAAATATGGTAGTATGTGCTCACATCATTCTTTGGAACCATTCTTTGGACAAAAATTCATTTTACGTATTCTCAGCCATCATAGCTGTTTTCCTGAATCATAAAATCACTGTTATGGAATAAATCCTAACATTGAATTGATTAGTATGAGCATAAACCTGAACAGTGGTGTGCTTGCTTGAAAATGCAGTTTTTCAGGCCACAAATAGAGGTTCTATTATTTCCATGGCTAGTGAAGTAATTAGAGATTATTTCAATGTATGGCCAATTGCTGGTAGAATTCCTTTAATTTATGTTAAAGACCAACTGGTTTAAAACTATTGACATAAACTTTCAGAAAAGTCTGGGGTCATATATTAAGTACTAAATTTATTGATTAATTTTTAATGTATCTCAGCGAAAACCAAATTATCTATAATAAGTTATAAGCTTACACATATCATTTTTGGAACATTTATGGCATGTATGCATCTTTGTAAAAAAAAATTAGTTATTTGATGTAGAGAGATTTTTAAAGGGAGCCTTATATTTAAAATTAAAAGCTTTGCAATAAATTCTTAATACATTTTATAGAATTAAAAATATCTATCAGTAATTTGTTGTTTAATAGAATGCTACTTATGCTCTATGTGCATTCTTTCAGAGTGCATGCTTACAATTCAGTCCTTCATAATACAAGCAACATTAAGTTCTCATATTTTACCTCAAAAACTATAAAGCAAACTTTACATTCAATCATCTTTCCCCCACCACCAAACATACACTTACCCCACTCACATACATACATACACACACAGAGACACATATACATACTATTACACACACTTATATACAGTCACATACATATGTTCACACTCACACATTCACATACTTATGTTCACACTCACACACATACATATTCACATACACATACTTACACACGTACATACATACCAACTCATATTCACACACTAATAAACACATTTAAATGCACATTCTCATATATTCATACACACATGCTTGCACAATCCTTCATCCCTGTCTCCACCACTACCACATAGCTCTGTGAGCTTTGTTCTTCTCTATGTAACTGTTTATGCTCAAATTCCAAGAAAATTTGCTCAGCTAGATAGAACAACCAGCTTTTTCCCTATCTTAAGAAAGAAATGTATATTCAGCCAGTGATAACTACTAAGTTCATGGAAATGTTTCCTTAGTCTGTCTCTTTCCCTTTAGATAAGCTTTCCAACTAATCAATAAGAAACAATCCAGGATTTGAAATTGACCTTTAGTGAGTGAGGGACAGCCAAGTTTCCTTTGTGTTAGGGATAAAGGTGGAGTCTATCTTAAACATGTAGACTTGCTTTCCTGACCCCTTCTACTGAGTGATCCTGACAAGATTTCTAAAAGTAGTTAGGTTGATGGTTTTGTGACAGGTAAGGATTGTTGCTGCTGCTGCTGCTGCTCCTTCCCATGCACACAGGCTCAGAAACCCATAGGGACCACCTACACTTGGATTTCAGTAGGCATAAATCAGCATGTGTTTATTAGTTGACCTCCATAACTTCTACATTCACCACTTTTAAAGGTAGAGTTCTGGATTAAATGGCTAAAGCTTTGTTAATTGCTAAATTCAAAGGTATAGAAATAAGGAAATGCCTTGCATAATATTATGCAGAGGTGCATGTATTAGCTGTGTGGAAGGAATGATGCAAGAGAATGCAGTCTGGCCTCCCACTGCAGCCACCCCCAAACTTATGTCAGTTCTCCAGAGTAGTCAGACAGCTGATGCAGAGACTCATTGAAGAAAACTTAAGCAATCTGTGGTCTGAATGGTGTACACAGACCCCCATAAAATACATGCTTGTTCTCCAGGAAGAAATGGACCTAAGGTTAAGACTCAAAAGTTGGAATGATGTGCCAGCAATGCTATTGCTTGCCTATTCTTTAGAAGCTTGTTTCTTTATGTCATGCCTTGACTGTTCCACCTACCAGGTGTTAGTCACTTGGGGATGGCCTGCTGCTTTCCATTAAGAGATGAAAAGAGCTGCAGCAGAATGTCCAGTAGAGAGAAGTCCAAGCAAACAGACTAAATATTCAATGGGTTCCAAAAAAACCCCGATTATCAGGACAAGAGCTAGAAAAGCTAATGTGCACACAGGCTCAATTAACCCTAATTAGTTCAGAGTCAGGCTACAAAAGACTTAATTAGCAGTTATTAGGTGCTGTTCAGAAAAAGAACATAAATAATGGTTGGTAGCAAGCTGTGTTTAAGAGTCTACTGGCTGAATGACATCAAATTAAAAAAAAGGTGAAATTAATGTTGCTTCATTGAGGATTAAACAAAATAATAATGTGAGTCTAGACTAAAATTCTATTTATTTGGTATGGATTGTTGATTTATTAGTTTTTCCTAGATGACTGAAGTGCTTTAGGGGCGGGATTTGAATTTATTTCAAGTGGTCTGAGTGTTAGTATCTATTGCAAGTAGAAGATGATCTTATGTTGGGTGGTGATGGTCAGCAGGGCTCAGAGCAGAAAATCAAGCTTTTGTAAGCACTCAGTCCTCCTTGGAAAGGTCCCACAGAATGGATGCTTGTACAAAGCTGCTCAAGTTCCTCCTTATCCCTTGTCCTATGTATTCACAAACATTTTTTTTTCTCACCAGAGACAAAGTCTAAAGATTCTCTTCCAACATTTTAGTAAGGCAACACAATAACAAGATTAAGATCTTAAAAACACAGAGATAAAAATCAAGACTTTGCATATATTTCCTCTTCATGTCTCTGTGTTCCTTGTCTCTTTCTGAAAGTTCTTTGGCCAAGCCTGGATCTCAGAGGAAAAGAGTATTAAGATACCTTTAGTGTGCTAGCTCAATCACATGATGCTACAGCACTTTTCTAATGTGAACAAAACCCTGGTTTCAATTCTCCACACCACAAACAGAAACAAAACAACACAAGTTTCCTCCAATACTTTAATACTGTTATACTATTCCTTTTTAAGTTTTTAAATCTCTCACGCCAAACAAACAGAACTGACGTAGATAAGAAGATTTATCACAATGCTGAGACTTGACTTAAAACACCATGGCATTCTTATGTGTTTATGTTTAGCAGTTTATTACCTTTACTCAACAGGATTACAAATGTTACCACTTGGGAACTACTCAGTCTTGCCATAGGAGTTCATAGAAGAGTACTGTGCACAGGTTTATCTAAATACAGAGAGCTGTAGTTAGAACAATGTAATTAAGCAGCCATTAATTTCAAGTAACCACTTTTCTCTTTAAAAGAGTTATGAAGACAGTTTAGAGAGAATGACAGTGGATTACGTTGTATTGTAAAACAAACAACTATTTTCTTCAAACGATTTCCTTATTAGATCAAGACAAAAAGCTAGACGAGCAATTTGAATTGGTTAGGGTCTTAAAAGGTAAAAAATACAATATTAGCTAGGTGCATTCTCCCAGAGGTTCTGTAGGAAAATTCCTTCCCAAAACTATTCCAGTTGTTTTACTATAAATCAGGTATAATTTGCATATAGAAGAGCTCCTCATTTTTACTTATTTATTTATTTATTTTAGTTGATCTTGGATCCAGCCAAATCACTGAAGGTGTTTATCAGCTGTAGAAGCTGCCTAGTAGAATTTTTTTTTTATAATGCCAAGGACATAGTAAATAAGGCAAAACAGTAGCCTACAGATTGTAGAAAGATCTTCACCAACTCCACATCTGACAGAAGGTTGATTCCCAAATTATATAAAGTTATTAATAGCCAACATCAAATTTAATGGGGAAAAACTCAGAGCAATCTCACTGAAATCAGGAACTAGACAAGGATGTCCTCTCTCCCCTAATCTGTTCAATATAGTTCTCGAAGTTTTAGCTAAATCAATAAGGGAACAAAAAGAGATTAAGGGGATACAAATTGGAAAAGAAGAAGTGAAACTATCTCTATTTGCAGATGATATGATTGCATACATAAGTGACCCACATAATTCTACCAGGGAAGTCCTACAGCTGATAAACACCTTTAGCAATGTAGTAGGATACAAGATTAACTCAAATAAATCAGTTACCCTCCTATACACTAAAGATAAAAGGGCCGAAAAAGAAATAAAGGAAACATCACCCTTTATAATAGCTGCAAATAGCATTAAATACCTTGGAGTAACTATAACCAAAGAAGTAACAGATCTATTTGACAAAAATTTTAAATCACTGAAGAAAGAAATTGAAGAGGATATCAGAAAATGGAAAGCTCTCCCATGTTCCTGGATTGGTAGGATCAACATAGTAAAGATGGCAATTCTACCAAAAGCAATCAAGAGATTCAATGCACTGCCCATCAAAATCCTAACACAATATCTTTCAGACCTTAAAAGAACAATATTCAATTTCATTTGGAATAACAGGAAAGCCAGGATTGCAAAAACAATTTTGCTCAACAAAAGAAACTCAGGAGGCATCACCATCCCTGACTTCAAGTTATACTATAGAGCTACAGTAATAAAAACACCCTACTATTGGCATAAAAACAGACTTGTGGACCAATGGAATAGAATTGAGGAACCAGACATTAACCCAAAAACCTATGAACACCTGATATTTGACAAAGAGGCCCAAAACATTCATGGAAAAAAGATAGTATATTTAACAAATGGTGTTGGCATAGCTGGATGGAAGTGTGTAGAAAAAGGCAAATAGGTCCGAGCCTGTCACCCTACACAAAACTCAAATCCAAGTGGATCAAAGACCTCAACTTAAACCCAACCACTTTGAACTGGATAGAAAAGAAAGTGGGAAATACACTTCTACGAATTGGCACAGGGGACCACTTCCTAAATATAACACCAGTGGCACAGACACTAAGACCAACAATCAGTAAGTGGGATCTCCTGAAGCTGGGAAGCTTCTGCAAAGCCAAGGACACTGTCAATAAGACAAAATGCCAGCCTACAGAATGGGAAAAGATTTTCACCAACCCTCCAAGTGATAGAGGACTGATCTCTAAGGTATATAAAGAGTTCAAGAATTTAGAGCCCAAAACCTTGAATAACCCTATCAAAAAATGGGTTACAGATCTAAAAAGGGAATTCTCAGCAGAGGAACTACGAATGGCTGAAAGGCACCTGAAAAAGTGCTCTTCATCTTTAGCCATCAGAGAAATGCAAATCAAAACAACTTTGAGATACCACCTAACACCTGTTAGATTGGCTAAGATAAAAGGCACAGATGACAGCCTATGTTGGAGAGGATGCGGAGCAAGGGGAATACTCCTCCATTGTTGTTGGGAGTGTAAGCTTGTTCAGCCACTTTGGAATGCAATATGGCGGTTTCTCAGAAAATTGAGAATCAGTCTCCCCAAGGACCCAGTAATACCACTTCTGGGTGTATACCCTAAAGAGGCACATTCACACTCCAAAGGTATTAGCTCAACTATGTTCATAGCAGCATTATTTGTAATAGCAAGAACCTGGAAACAACCTAGATGCCCCTCAAATGAAGAATGGATTAACAAACTATGGTACATCTACACAATGGAGTACTACTCAGCAGTAAGAAAAAAAAATGATATCCTAAAATATGCAGGCAAATGAATGGATCTGGAGAATATCTTCCTGAGTGAGGTCTCACAAACTCAGAAAGATAAGCAGGGGATGTACTAACTCATTAGTGGACTCTAAACAAAAAAGCAAAAAGCAAAGCATTTTCAAGCTGCAAACCACTACCACTGAACAGCTTGTAATCTCATACACTTTGGACTGACACCTTGGATCCCACTCCCCTAGAGGAACACCTGACTAAATCTTGATGTTGGGGGAAGAAAACTGGATCTACCAGGAGTGGATGCTGAACTAAGCCATACTGGGACATTGGCACCTTGGGACCTTCTGTCCTTGCTGGGGAGATGGAGAAATGTGGAGAAGAGAGTATGACTGGAGAGGGTGGGAGGAAGAAGGATCCTTGAACAAGGATATATATGGATAGAAAATGTAAATTTATTCATAATAATAAAAAAGATGCACAAAACAAATTAATAAATCTTTAATGGAATTTTCTAAATTGAAAAATTATTCAGATATCATATATAAGATCCTAAGTTTGGAAAAATTTCCTTTTCCAACTTGCAAGCAATGTATAACCAAAAATATAAATATACAAAAACTGAAAAAAAAAACAAAAACAAAATCACAAATAACAACTTATTTTGGAGAAGATGTGGAGTAAGGATAACATTTCTTCACTCTTGGTAGGAGTGAAAAATTTGTACAGTCATGTTGGAAATCAATATGGTGGTTTCTCAGA
Source organism: Sigmodon hispidus (assembly GCA_004025045.1). NCBI lineage: Eukaryota > Metazoa > Chordata > Mammalia > Rodentia > Cricetidae > Sigmodon > Sigmodon hispidus. The sequence continues at coordinate 46,062 of PVIH01005805.1, forward strand.
AATTTGGAATCAATTTACTTCAAGACCAAGCTATGTCAATCTTGGGCATATACCCAAAGGATGCTCAATCATACCACAAGAACACTGGCTCAACTATATTCATAGCAGCATCATTTGTAATAGTCAAAGACTGAAACAACCTAGATGCAACCTAGATGCCCCTTAACCAAAGAATAAACAAAAACAGAAAATGTGGTAATTTACACATGGAGCATTACTCAGTTGTGAAGAAAAACAACAACAATGACATCATGAAATTTGCATGCAAATAAATGGAACAAAAAAAGTTCATTTAAGTGAGGTAACCCAGATGCAGAAAAACAAACATGATATGTATTCGCTCATAAGTGGATATTAGCTGTAAAGAATAACCATGCTACAATATACAGTTCCAGAGCATCTAGATAATAATAAGAAAGGCCCAAAGAGGGACTCTTGAATTTTGCTGGAAAGGGGAAATAGAAGATATCTCCTGGGTATACTGAGGATGGGGTGCTTGGGAGAGGGAAACATGAGGGATCAATTTGTGTATGTTGGGAGCAAGATGGAAGACAGTAATGAAAATACTGTCCTGATAGGGGTCTGCACTTTGGGGTCAGGGAGAAATCAGGTGCCAGGGAAACTCAGCTACTACTGTTTTACAGAGGTCAGCCAATCAGAACTCCAAACCACTGATTTAAAGGTATTTCTGTTTTTTCTGGGCAAGCGACACTGACATTTTACATGGCACATGTAAAACTCTTCCATTTTTTACCTTTTATATCATTCTGGGTGCTTTCCTAATTCCCAAGCTCAAAACTTGATTCATTCCACCATTGCTGAAATTAATTAAAAATGAATCAACTTGAACTTATGTTCGCTTTATTTTTTTTAGCACAGCACACAATTCAATTCACATTCAAATTTATTACAGAGTAAGTTATGAAAATTGCACATAGTTTTCCAATTTTTTCTTTTTTCACTGCTATAGATGGAACAAACTTAATCCCAAGGAAACTAATAAAGTCAATTGTTCACACAATTACATATTATTTTTCTGTTATGCACAATTCTCTCTGGGCGCCTTGAATTGAGTGACTGACTGATCTGTAGTGCTAGATTCCTGTTAATTTTGAGCTTTGAGTATTCAGTCATCTCTACATTTTTGACAAGGCTGTTGAATGAGCTGAGTGATTGAATCATAAAACTACTCAAAAGCCCCAAAATATGCTTTATTCTGTGTGAGGAGAAGAATGACTCTCATCCACAAAAAGAGAGAGAGAGAAAAAAAAGAAAAATAGAGACACAGAAAAAGTTATGGATGTACATGTTGGAGAGGGAAAACATGCATATATAAATGTAAAATGTTGAATCAAACTGTCAGGGTGATAATAGTCATTTGGATATATTTGAGTTCAGTAGGGTCAATTATGACTCTTAGACTTGAACTGCCGAGCACCTGTGAGCTTGTCCTGGCTGTCCTTCTAGTATGTAGAGTGCTTGGTAGAGATCATAGTGTCCATTCTGATCCATACCCATTCCACTTTTTGGTTGTTATCAGGTGTTTAATTAAATCTCATCCTTTCAGGTACTCTGCTGTATCTTAAAACATGAAACACTGATGTGTTTGGAACTACCAAACAAAGCAAGCAGGTCTCCAGGTTAATTCTTATGAGACAACTGAAAAACAGTGTTTCTTTAATATTCTAATGATATTCGAGGAACACTTCTACAGGGAATGGATTATGACACAATTCATAAAAAGTTCTTACCAGCTATGTCTCCCATGTCTTCATTCTGTGTGTCTTAGTTTGTCTTTCCAACCAAACAGGTATCGAAATAGCATTTGTTGTCAAATAGTTTTCTTGTGAGAAGATGCCAAGAAACAATCGGTGAAAAAGCAGAGGGAAGAGAGAAATGAAAACAGTGAAGGGAATCTACGAAGTAAGTTAGGATGGATACATGGATCAAAGCCACAGTGACAGTCTTAGTTACCCAGTACCAGCATCTCTGGGCTCTTGTTATAAATGCATATTTTTTTTCCTACTCTTGAATAGGTGAAACAGAAATTATGCCTGTAGTGCCTTTGGGCACACTGAGATTTGAAAACTGCTAAGTTAGGGTGATACTGAAGGTCTTTGCAAAGCATTTGCTTTAGTGCTTTGTCACTGGAGGAAAAATGGCAACTAAAATAAATAGATATTTGCTTCCAGCAGTTACTGTGAGGATATGGAGGGAAGTAGTAGAATAAGTACTTAGGAGTTATTGGTTCTGCCTACTAGAAGTCCTTAGCATTTCCAGTTTTGTCCTGGCACAGGGTGGGACATTCACAGCTTCTACAGCACTGTCTTGAAGATCAAGAATGAACTAGAAGCCTATGTGGTACATAGCCTCAACCAATTATATATTAAGATTTTTTTTGTATAATATAATGATTAAAAAGTGTTGAGCCTGAGAGATGGCTCATCTGGTAAAGTGTTAGCTACAGAAGTATAAAGACTTGAACTTGGATCCCCAGTACTCATGTAGTAGTTAAATATTATGGCATAGATCTATAAGCTGAGTATTTAGGAGTCAGAGACAATAGTATTCCTGGACTCTCTGGCCAGCCAGCCTTGGTGAATTGATGAGTTCCAGACTCAGACTCTGTCTTAAAAAAAATAGAGAACAACTGAAGAATAGACTCCTTCCACACGTATATACATGTGTGTGCATGTACGTCCTTGCCCTCAGAATGACACTGTTTCTAGAGTGAGGACACAGCCCTATAAATAGAATCAAGTGAAAAAAGAAGTAAAAGGTGATGGAGGTACTGGGAGAAAAGTCATGTATGGGCTGAAGTCATAGAAGGGCATTCATGAATCAGTAGTGTCCTGGAAAGAAGCTTGTTATCTTGCTGTCTTGGAGAACTAGCTGGATGAATTGTGGAGACCATACTGTGCTGTGTTCACAGTCTCTTATCACAGTATCTCTTTTCTGAAATTGAAAACAATTTTTTTCATACAACATATTCTGATTACAATTTTTCTTCCCTTATCTCTTCCCATACTTTCTGTACCCATCCAACTCCATGAATTCTCTCTCTGTCCCTCTCCCTCCCTCTCTCTTTCTCTCTCTCCTATGTTTGTGTCTCAGACAGGCGAACAATAATCTGAATAAAAGAAACTAACAGGAAAAAAAAAAAAACAAATAAAAAGCACAAGAGAAACACATACCCATACTCACACATAGAGAAATAGAAAGAGAGGGAAAAACCATAAAAACTGAAAATCAGAAATCCTAAAGTACAATCAAAAGACAAGGGACATTCTCCAAGAAGCACTGTTGAAGGCAGTTAGAGAATCCAGAGGCAGAAGTAAAAGCAGCAAAGGCGAACTTTATTTTAACATGTACTGCTCAGAGGGTCAGAATGCTTGCTGCTCTTACATGGGAGCCCTGTTTGGTTCTCACCTTCCAATCAGGCACGTGACAACTGTCTGTAACTCCAACTCCAGGAGATCTATTTCTTCTTCTGGCTTCTGTGGGCACTCCACGTGTCCAACATAGACATACATACACACTCACTAAAATAATAAGTCTCGCAAAAATTAATAAGATCCCAGAAGACCAGGAAATCTGCTAGTGATGCTGTAGATCCTAGAAATGACAAGGAACCTATACCCCATGCTACCATAATATGGCTGCCTAATTGGCATCCATACACTAATACCAATAGACATGCTAACATAGAAGTAAAAGCTCATTGAGACCCACTCCAAAGAATTTTAGGCAATTAATGACTGCTATGGGGAAATAGTCTATCCCATGGATAATCTCCCAATTAGTTGCTCAGACCTGAATCATGTACATACAAGTAACACTAAACAGATTCAGCATATTGTATTCATATAGTTTATGAATGAACACAAATGAAGAGAGTTCTTATTTTAATTAAAACATAAACATAATTATATCATTTCTCCCTTCCATTTTTTTCCCTCCAACTCCTTCCCTATATCCTCCCTTCCGTCTCTGCCATGGCTCCCCCATAATTCCTCCCAAATTCATGGCCTTTTATTATTAACATATATATGTATACATATATATGTATATATATATTTGTGTATATTGGAAGGAGAAAATGAAAGGGGAAATGTAATTATGTTTTAACTAAAATTTAAAAAAATTAACACAATCAGAGAATATAGACTAGTATAGAACTGGAATAAATTCCAAATACAATCAGCATGGGTGAGGTTTGCGTGCACCCATGAGCCTCACTTCTGAATTGCTGTGATCATAATACTTGAGTTAAACCATTTAAAGAAGAAACAACTGGTTTTGGCTCATGTTATTAGAGAATTTCAGCCTCTCAGGTGAGGCAAGCATGGATTTAGGAGTGGGTGATAAAGTATATTTACATTGTATTGGATTAGGAGTTTAAAACAGAGGCAGCAACCTGAAGCCAGGTTATCATGTTTAAACGCCTGCTGTCCAAGCTCCATCTCCTACAGTGGTGGTTCTCAACCTTCCTAAAGCTGGGATGCTTTAATACAGTTTCTCAAGTTGTACAGACCTCCAATCATAACATTACTTTTGTTGCTACCTCATAACTGTAATTTTGTTAATGTTATGAATTGTGATGGAAATATCTGTTTCTCAATGGTGTTAGATGATCCCTGCAGAAGCATTGGTCGAACCCCAAGTTATAGCCCTCCAGTTGAGAACTACTGTATTATAGGTTTGATCTGTCTGAATAACACCATCAGCCTTTTAATAAGCCTTCAAGACATGAGCCTCTGGGGATATTTCAACCTATAACGTCAAAGAAGCAAGTCATTGTTGTCAGCAGAAGTATTCGTTGCTGAAAACTCACTAGATGCACACATGCATACATCATATGTAAGAGAATTCTGCCTTAATTGACTTGACAGTCTTTCTGAAGATGAGACAAGTTGAAACATATCATCTGGGAACTAGCAGTGGTGAAAAGGAGACCACAATGATCACAAAGGGAACTTTTCCTAATCTGATTTGGCAAGATTATTGCTAAAAGTAAACACTACAAAGTTCACAAATGGACCTCACTGGGAATAGGGTTTAAAGCCTGATTAAGGTTTAGATAAGTGTAATAATCTTTGCCAATTGTTATCCACTAGTGAAATGATGGTAAGATGTTTAGATGAGAAGTCTGATAAGACTTAGAATGACTCTTAAGCTTGTTATTTAATCTCTCTAGCTTAGTTTCCTCATTTTTATAATGTTAATAATTCATACTAGTCATTTTACAGGATTATTATATGGATGAAATGATGTATAACGGGAACTCAGTGAAAAATCATTATAATCCCATAGAAGACTCGGTCTAATTTCTTCTGTATCTGAGGGGTTATTTATGATTTGTTTTCAGGTCCATTTGTTTGCTTGCTTGGATTTTCTGCAATTACCTCCCAGAGTATGTCTTTGCCTCTGAACTCTGCTATTCCTTGTCTACTTCATAATAAAAGAAATAGAATATCTGATTATTTATTTTTTATTTTATTTTATATTTATCTAAATTGATTTATTAATTTTACACCAAGGTTGCAGTTTCCTTCTCTCCTCCGCTCCCAGTCCCCCTCCCCTCCTCTAACCCTGTTCTTAGCCCCCAATATACTCCTCCTCCTTTCCAGTTTAGGAAAGAGCAGGTCTGTCATGTATATCAACAAACATGGCTTATCAAGTTACAGTAAGACTAAGCACCTCTCCCCATGTATTAAGGCTGGGCAAAGCCAGTAAAAAAGTCAGAGAGAGTCTCTGTATCCACTGCTAGTAGTCCCACCAGAGAACCAAGCCACACACAACTACAACACATATGCAGAGTGCCTTTTTTCTATCCTGTATATGGTACACAAAATCTAGCAACTAAGTATTTAAAATGATCTACAGACTCAGAAATAAATCTTATTTTTTTTAAAGTTAAACCCTTCCTATGGTTAGTAGTTAAAGTATATTTAGTTTAGTCAAACTGCAGGATGCCCTGGTAATGCTTCCACACTCAAAATGTAATTATGAAACAGGAATGTTTAAGAACTAGAATATTTCTAATGTGGTTAGAGCTGTAACACTAAAACATCAATGTAACACTAAAATATCAGTGCTTTAAGATGAAGATCCAGTTCCAAATTCCCAGTCCAGCTGTGTCATTAAATGCAGGGCAGTGGCTACCAGGAACAACAAGACCCCAGTCACAGAAAATTGCAGCACACCTCTTGAATCTCCATAAATGTCACACACTGAAAAATACTTTTCTCTAGTGTGTCATGGTGCTACTGTGGCTGCTGGGAGTATTTTGGAGGTGTGATCATCCTCCTCTAATTATTCAGTCCCTTTTCTTTATTCATCATCCTACATTCAATACCATTTTGTGCCTTAGTTTACCTATCTATACCAGGTTAATATGATGTCACAGTTTTTAGACATTAGTAAAGTGAGATGATCAATGGGAAAAGTTCTTTATATTCAGAAGAATTCTAGAAACTGCAGTATCTCCCTCATTCTTAGTAAAGACACATTAGCTTCCAACAGATGCTAGGAATCCCCACTGGGAAGAAACCAGTGTTTCCAATTCTGCTGCACCATGGGTACTTCATAGCAAACAGGTTTCCACAGACTACACTTCTTAGAGAACTGTTGCTCAGGATCTAATTTTAGTTCATAAGCTACAAGTCAAGAACTTTTCCCTAGCAAAATGATCTTACAAAAAAGAAACCAAAGAAAGGCATTTCTAATAAAAAAAATTCAGGAATTTTGTTGCTGGAATATTTGCTTTTTAAGAAATTGTTTTTAGACTGGAGGAAAATAAAATCAGATGTTGACTCACATAGATGGAAAGAGCTGAGAAGTGATAAATACATAGTAAGTGTAAAATTGTCTCTATTTTATTCTTATACTCCCTGTTTTCTTCCCTCCCACCCTTCTTTCTTACTCCATCCTATATGCATGTAGAACTGATCACTTAAAATATTCATAGGGCTATTTAAAACAATGCTTACTATATTACACTGTTATGGTCATATATAGCATACATAAATATATTCTTGTGCCAAAATACTATAATATTATAATATTGCTCACAGGACTCCCCATCTTTTGCATTACTAAAAGTATATTTTATTAGAATTAGGTCAGTGTGACTCTCAAGATGTAATATGTTCCTGATGCATATTATAATTCCCAGTGAAATTAATCTAAAAGTTGACTAGAATAATAGTAATAACTTAAGCAGAGTTCTTAAAATGCATGACTAAAATGTACTGATTTGGGGGGAAGAATAAGAAGGAGGGAACAGGAAAAGTTCAAAAAGGGGTGAGGCATTGAGAACATGAGCTTGGAGTGAGAGAAAAAGTTCTGCCGGATGGACAATTATACCAAGTGTGAACATGTGAAGCATGTGCCTAAAGCTACAACCGTGGAATATTCATTTTATTTTTGAGTTGTGTTTGTTGGATTTCTGAGACAGGATCTACTTATCTAGGCCAGAATGGCTTTGGAGTCAAAATTCTTCTGCTTCTGCTTCCAGAGTGCTGGAATTTCAAGTGTACTTCCAGGCTGGAATTTTTATTGTTTTTTCATTGCAGTGCTAGGATTGAACTCACGGATGCTTCCATTCTAGGCCATGCTATGATCCATATCTCCAATACCAGACCAAAATTTTAGAAGCAAGATTGAATTATATATAAACAAAATCAGTTTAGATTTAGTCAGACATATTAACATTAAATGATGGAAAAACATATAAAGTAGCTGCACAGTAACTAGAAGAGAATTGAGGTATTTGCAGTAAATGGTAACAGAACAGTTAGTTCTATTTAAAAATCTGTGTGTACTTGACCACAGTTGTGATGGATAATGTTATATTTTAAGTTTCAATTACTGTGCTTAAGAGATCTCAAAAACAAAATGCCTGTAACCCGTCAGCCCCACTTGCCCAAGGACAGATAACTTTCTGGAATGATAGGGACTGTTTATGTAAAGTAGCAAGCCAAGTATTTCCACTTTTGAAAGCAAACTTAGTTTCTCCAATTGTATAAGATGGATGCTTGACCACATGTAGGCAAGAAGTATGTCAGAATGTGTGACTGTTTCTGATTGCACAAAGGCAAAAAGTACATCCTTGTGAGTTATGAATTTCTAGGCTTCTGACTAAGGTAATTCGGTGATATACTCTGAGCATGAGTTTCAAATATGGACCAGGCCAGTGTCCATGGTCCTGACAAGCCTATTACTTGTTAAAAATTATTAATTACCAGGTTGATGAATCTCTTAGTGTTGCCAGATATATAACATAGTAGGGAATACCTCTGATCCCAGCTCCCAGGACACAAAGGAAGGGAGGGAGACCCTAAGTTTCAGTTTACTCTTTGTTATGTGTGAGATCCTTTAACAAAAGGAGGGTAGAGAAGAACATTTCATTTATAAAATATGAAGATACACTTTCACACAATAATTTAAACAATTTTTATTAGAAAATGTAGATTGTCTTTTAATATATAAAAAAGGTTGTTTTTTTAGTTTTGGGTTGTTTTTGTTGTTGTTTTTAGAGAATATGAAGGTAAAAGTATTGGAATAATGCTTTTCCACAGAAGTACTCTCATTCTGTAGAAAAAAAAAAAAAACAAAGTAAAAAAAAATAATCAAGTGTTGTGTGATTCTTGAAATTCACAGTTTGAAGAAAAGTAACTATTAAAAATGTGCTATATTTTCATTTATAATTTTTTTGTTTATGTAAAAGAAATATTTTAGGGTAATGAAGTTCATGAATTTTAGAGCCACATTTTAAAATCTTCTTAACTCTCTCTTAACTGTAAAATTTTGAAAAGCTGTCATATTTTCTTTGTGGCTCAGTGACTTTTCTCTCAGATAATGATGTATCTGAAGACTTCTGTGAGATGGCACATAGAGAGCTTACAGAAATACTTGGTATGTGGGATTAGTTCCATAAATGAGAGCTATCACTATTCAAAGCATTGTACTACATATAATTCATCATCACATCTGCCAGCATGTTTCCACGTTGTGGACACAGACTTCAGAGCTCCTGAGTCAGATGCCGGGTGTGCATCTGGACATCAAGCCACTTCAGCATCAGGAACTGAGTTGCAAAGAGATTGAGTTGAAAGGAAAACCTTGTTAAGATAATATATGTTGAAGTCAGCAACTTTATGTATTACTGCTGATCAAGGAGAGAGTACAGAATGTGAGATGTGGGACATGCAAAGCAGATCCAGTGTGATGCACATAATTAATTGCTTGCTGGAAGACCAGAAGTGGAACACTGGGTCAGCATGCTGGCCAGCTGGCGGCCCATTGACCCATGAAATTCTCTTTATAAAGAATAACCTTTGTTTTACCTTTCTGTTTCCCAGTGTTCTACATACATGGCTCAGAATCCTATTTCCAGATAAGCAACCATCTTTTGCCAGTGTGACTTTGCTCTATTTTTCTGGAACACCCTGGGCCTCCCATCCACTGTCTACAGCCTGATATATTGAACAATTCATTCAAATGAAGACTTCACGTACCCCATACTCAATATGGTATACATCTTGGATGGAGTGAAGCAATGGCACAATCCAGTGTGAAAGTTATTCTGCATTTTGTGCCTTAACTATCTGTATGCATTCACCTTACCCAGGCTCAGGTTGTCATTTGCCTCTCTTGAAAGGGTTTGAGAGGTGGAGTTAGTGCTGTGACTAGAAGTTGTCTGCCTATATGTCTAGAGTCTAGAAATCTGGTACCACACTTTGTGTGGGATACAGATGGACACAGGGACAGTAAATAGTAAGCATGAAGTGGAAAACTCAAAACAATTGGGTTGATCAATAGGTGTTTGATTTGATGAAGATGAGTATAGCAGTGTTCTTCGTAAGCTTGTGTGGATACAATTTTAAAGAAGACATTACTGAGCATCAATGAGCAGACATAACAGAGAGATTTCTGACAATCCGATTGCTGCTATCACTCCCATGTAAGACACCAGGGCAGATTTGATAATTTAATAAAGGTACTCTCGAGCAAAGTAACCAATTGGAGGCTCATCTATGTAGAGAAGTGTATTGCAGGGAATTGGCTCACATGGCTATGGAGACTAGCTGGGAAAGTTAGAAAAGGAGAGACCCACAAGACCATCAGGAAGAAGGTTTCTCTTACTCTTTTAAGAGGTCACCTGTTTTGTTCTACTCAGGCTTCCAGGATGTAAGTGCAGATGAAGTGGGGTTAGAGAGGGTGGTATGCTTAAACTATTAATTTAACTGTTAATATAATTTTATAACCCTCTAAGAGATACTTAAGGGTAATATTTGATCAAATCTATACATATTCCATGACCCAGTCAGGTTAATAGATGAAATCAACCAGTAAAATTAAAATTTTTTTCTACCTAGAGATTGGTTGCTCTCAGTCCAGAAATCAATAGCATAATCAGAAATTTTACTTGAACTACCTAACAACAACGAGAACCACACCAAACAGAGAAACCCACAACAAAGTCACATCTCATCTCTGAAGTTATTCAAAGACTTCATTCCAGGGGCTTCCAAATGAGGTCTCATAGTGCTGAGAAATCCCTGTATTCTCTCCAGTGCATGGAGTCCAGGTGGCCACATTCTTGTTGGTCCAGATTAGTGATAACACTCTGCATCTCATAATGACTCTTAGATCACCTTTGGACCAATAGCATCACTGCTAGCCAAAACCACTGAGTTCAAATTTTATATAACCTTTACATGGCTGTCTTCCCTAGTGTTTCTTTCTTTGGGACAGTCACAGAAACAGAGAAGAGAATAAAATTTGAACCTATTTTAATTAGAGGACTTTCATAATCCAAAGCACTGTAAAAATAAATAAATTAAAAAAAAAAAACTTCTAGCATCGATGGTGCCTTGGTTCCCATTTAATCTTCATTTCTGCAGCTCTCGTCAGCTGTGCATGCAGATGCTAAAATCTTGTTTGTTTATCATGGGGCCAAGAAGATTTATGGTTGGGTGCATATCGGGCTGCCTTCCTTGCTCTCTTGGCACAGCTCCTGAGCTACAGCAGCATGGGGGACACTTAAACATGCTTAATGGGGAAGTCAGTCCCACATGTTCCCTGTAGTTTTCATCTGGTTATTTTTCAGCTTCTGCTTTTCTTGAAGTTAAGGTAATTACAAAGTTATTATTTGTCATTTCCATTATCTTTGGGGTCAGAAAGGCATCTGTTGAAAGTTAGCATCATCTGTCACTTTTGCCAGCTGGCGGTCAGTACCTGAGAGCGCTTGAAAAATGAGTGAAGAATCTGCCATCCACTCAGGCTAGCTTGTGCATCCGCATGATGGAGAGGAGAGGGAGAGGGAGGGAGAGAAAGGGAGGAGAGAGGGAGATAGGAATGAAGGAGAGAGAGTGTGTGTGTGTGTGAGAGAGAGAGAGAATGTGAGAGAGAGACACACACACAGCAAGAGAGAGCGCTGAAATAAACTGGGGCACTGAAGGAGTTGCTGCCTCCTTGTTGCATGGTTAACTGTGATCCACAAAGAACACTGGATGCTGCTGTCCATGCTATCTTCAGACTTTTGAGACTACTCATGTGGAGAAAAGTAATGGAGTCAAATGAACTGTTTGGCAGTTTCCTTCCTGCTGGGTTATTTGTTTTCTTCCCCCGATGTGCTGCACAGAGTTCTCTTTTCACAGTGAAAATGAGAAAATGGTTCAGGTTTGAAATGCTGTTTCAGTCAATGAAGAAATGTAAGTGAGCTAGAGGATCAGTATTGGCTTTTTGAGTCAGCAAATGCCTTCAAGTTTGCAAATGGAGTGTTACCACTGGACCTTTAGCTATTGTTCAGAATCTTTAAAAAAAAAATCCATCAAAACCCAGCAGGAAATAATTTAAGCAATGTTGGCTATGAGGTCTTTATCATAACAAATGAGATCTGCTTTGATCCCTAAAGCAACTACAGGCAGTGCTTAAATAAATGTTCATGGTGACAGTCTAATAAAACTTTACACAATCAGCAGTGAGCCAGATTTGCTTCACACGACAGTTTGCTGACATCTGTTTCCATAGATGTACAACTCAAAGCTCGACTGTGAGCTAGTTATTAACTAAGATATGCTTAAAAGAGTCAGAAGAACAAGTTCCATAGATGTGTGGGTCCATAGATGGTAGATCTTACTAAGCTTTAAATTCTCTCTGATGTCATCATCATTTTTAAATCTTTTCTGTAGCCACAGAGATGACACTCTCTTTAAGATTATGGTTCAATGTCCTAATGAATCTGTTTACAACAAAACTCATATTCATAATACTTGGGAAACCTTTGGCAAGAAGGGGCTGCAATGATTGTAAGGGCCAGAGGACTAGGAAATTTGCTGTGAGACTGTGTCTCCAAAAATGATGCAGAAGCTTCACCCATGATACCTCAACAGTGCGGCTACCTAAACAAGACCAAACCACAACAGCATCAGTAGACTTGCTAACATGGTAAAAGGAGATGGAGCTGGACAGGACCCTAAAGAAAGAAGTATGGGCAACCAAGTGTTTCAGATATGAGAGAATAATCTTCCCCAGATGAGACCCTTAACTGGCTTTCAAATACCAGTTAGTCAGTCCTGAATCCATGTACATACAGGTAACACCAAACAGACTGCACAAGTTCTGTGTGTGTGTGTGTGTGTGTGTGTGTGTGTGTGTGTGTAGTAATCAAAGAAAGCTAAACAGTAAATTTAGTGCAGAGCAGAGAGGGTATATATGAGAGTGGAGGGAGAGAGGGGGAAGGGAGAAATGATGTAATTATATATTAATGTCAAAAATAAAATAAAGATAAAAAGATTATTATTTTTTAATTTCTCTTTGCTTTATATGATCTGGGGAAATAAAATTTTGTTCTTTTTTATCCCTAGAAGATAAAAATATGGGTAATGTTCAAAACTCTCCACACTGGACCCCACACAGATTCAGCAAATGACCAATGTTTAAACAGTAACCATGGATGCAGAGGCTGCTTGATCACATCACTTAAATAAGCATGTGCGAGGTGTATTAATAATACCAAGCTTTCCTGATAGACAGGACATAATTCACCTAATCTTCAAAGAGGGAAGTGAAATCTTTGCAGATTAGTGAAGTTAGTCCAAATGTCAGATCAGAGAAAGATAATATGCCAAACTAAAGAAAGGGCTTAACCTTTTGTGTGTTGGGCATTCACCAGGATTTAGAAAATGGGGGACTGATGTTGGGTTTCATTCACAAAAGCCTTTAACTTTTCTCCAAAGTTCACTTCAAACTGATGAATCTTTGGATCTTCTTCTCTGTTTTGGATTTATCTTACAAAGAGCTTCTTAAAAATAATATAAACAGGGACTCACTGTAACATCACAAAAATTATACTATAGTCAAAGATGTTTACTTGAATTTTATAAATTTTTAAGGCAGGAACATAAAAGGTGTTAATATCTACTAAAATTCTAGTTAAAATTCCACTACCATTAAAATGTGTTTTATGTTTGACCCCTGAGAAATCAACCCCAAGGTTCTTTCTCTTCATTTTAGCAGAGAATAGAGGATTGAAAAGAACTACAGTTGAATTCAGTGTTAGTTATACAAGCATCAACCAGTATGGGAAAACTAACTTCATAGTTTATTTCTTCTATTTCTAAAAATTATATGGTTGAGGTTTTATATTGACCATCTGGAAAGGTTCCTTCAATGTCTCAATGAACATCTGCCATGTTACAAACTCAGGTACTTTTTCTGAAGGTTGAAGTCATTATAAAAGCAATGATCCATATCCATTTGAGGTAGAGATTCTACAAAGGACACAAATGTATTCAACATACATAAATCAGGAAAAGGAAATATGTACATCCTAGTGACATAAAATCCTTTAACAAGCCTTTTAAAGGAAATGCCTTTACCAGAAATAAACTTTATTTAGTACAAAGCAATAAAAATGACACACTCTTAAAGAGTTTTGGCTATACCCTGAGCATATTTCCTCCAACAGTGATTTGGTACATAGCACCTAGAGATGGATATTGATAAGCTATTAAATGTAAGTAGAAATGTGATTATTCTAATGCTTTGCCCATATCAGACATCAGGAATTTGAATGTAGCTGACTGATCACTCCAGGAAAGATAATTTTCATGGCCAGTTCACACTGATGTTAGTTATGACCTGACATAAAATTATTACCTTAAAATAACAACTTCAAATAATAGACAAGTAAAAGAACACTGACATTTTGGAACTCAAGCAATTTATATACTTTTCAGTCTTATATCAAACTCTGTAAAAATGATACAGCTGGAAAATCTGTTTTTAAGTATTTGTGTTGGCAATATAATATCCATCTTACTAAAAGAAAAAGATGTCAAAGATGTCAGTCAAGATATCTTTACTGGGAAGCTGATGTTATTTGCAGGGAGAAATAATTAAGCAAATGTTATCTTAGAGATGTCCACTCCTTTTTTAGTGAGAAGATAACAAAAGCCTATATTCAGATACAGTCCCAACTTTTAGTTTCTAGCATTTATTTTCTAAAGTTCAAGTATAGTAATGGATGTGAAGAAATAATTTAAAGGTTTTAAACCTCAAATTTGCATTGTTGCAGAACTATGATATAAATGTTTTAAACAAACACCAGCAGAAAGCTGCAAATGCCCAGTATTATATTAATTAACTCTTATTTATTTTTAAGAATGGCTGATTGCTCATTGCTTATTGTATATATGTCTTTGTTCTGGAGGCTGTGAAGTTTGATAGTAAGTAGTAAAAATACTTTAGAACACCAGTTTGCTAACAAGAACTGAGATTACTCATTTTTATATGACCTATAAGAGCTAGACTAATCTTTAAAATACTAATTAATAAACACTAATATATATTTTTCAAATGCATAAAATATATTGTGAATGTGACAATTATAAGAAGAAAGAAGAAATGAGCCTAAAGGATCAACACTAAAATGAGCTATTGTCTTACAATCAAGTTATCGACCTAAAAAAACTTCAAAAGTAAAGTGCCCAGATAAAAAAGTCAAAAAAAAAAAAAAAAAAAAAAAAGCCAGGCTCTGGCGCAGTTCCTGGATCACAGCGGATTGGGCAGTTAAAAAAACTCTCCTGCGCTGCTTCCCCCTCTATTTTCTCCCTTAGAACAAAACCCTTCTCTGTAAGTAATATTTAGATAATAAATAGTACTTAATATATATCTCATGGCAGGTTAATTACCATGATAATTGGTGCCCAATGTGGGGCTGATTCCACGGAACCTGCCGGGTTCCCCACCCACAGACCCAGCTGGTCTGAGCGGCCAGTTTGGTTTCAGATCTCCTCCTGCACCCAGCCAAGAGCAGATCTGCGTGTGGATCTCCTGAGAGACAGATTGAGCCAGTTGTAGTGGACCACGCCCCATAAGATTTGTTAAAAAAACAAAGACTCTCCTGGCCAAATTGCCATTTCGAGCACCAATGCTGCTGCTACTGATCGCAACTGTGACATCTGCTGGCTATAAATCCTCATTACATCTGAGTAAAATAATCCTTTTTCTTCTACAATGTTTGACCAGATAAATGTTCAAAAATTTACCCACTTTTTGACAATGGTGATAAAAAATTATTTTCAAGATTATACATTTAGAAGCTATCTCAACCCAAGAGTTCTTTTGCTTTCTTGTGTGATAATATACTTTAAACCTACCTATTTTAAAAGATCCCAACATAGAGATAAACACGTTCCCCATAGGGCGTGTGAGGCTAAAATGTCTGACATAAATAAACATATTAAGACAATCCAAAAACTCGTTGATTCCATAAAAGAAAAGTCTACATTAATTAAAAAAATACAAAGCTCATATTGATAAAAATTATAAAAAACTAAATAAAAATTTTAAAAAACTTAATTAAAATTTTAAAAAACTAAAACAAAAAATAATAAAACAGATATAGAGACTAAAAAGATTTTCCACTCTATAAAATTGTTAAAGAGATCATTTATAAAAGACTTTAAAACACTAAAAAAATAACCATTACCACTAAATTACAAGATCATAAAGCTCACTTAAAAATTTTAAAAAAAGATTCTGAGACAACATCTGCTCAAGACAACCCAAAGCCCCCTCCTAACAGATGCTACTATAAAAAAAGTTCTCTCCCTAAAGTAATTAAAATAATTATATGATAGTTTCATATCATATCTTTAACAAAAATTTCAGATGAACTCACTCAGTATGATGAGAATGGTTATATACACTTATAGAATAGTTATATATATGTTTACAGTTACTTCATCAGGACTTAACCATTGTTTAGTTTACAAGAACCCACAGAGATACCGTTGCCCACAGGTCAACATGCTGAATGTATAATTGCCTTAATTTGCACGTGTCTACCTCTGTTTAAAATATTTTGCACATTGATGTGTATTAAGTACATCGCCATTTCCATAATGCAATTTCTACCTCTAATTATTTATGCTAGTCATAACATTTGTTGTAATATATACACAAGTTGTTTTATATAACTCTGTTCAGATATATTTATATATATAATGATATATAGTTAAGATATTGTCATTTGATACAAAATGTATACTTTGGTCAATACTCATAAGATTGTTATACTTAAAATTATTTAGAGGAGCTGTATACTCATTTTTAGAATGCCTATTTTTACAATGTTAGCTTCACTTTCTTGGTTGATTGAGACTGCAGATTATGGTTACTCAGATTTGCCACCTAACAGTCAGAAAACCCAAGCTTTTCAGAAACATGTTAAAATACACCCAATAGATAAGTGTCTTCAACCACTTCATAGACCAAAAAATTATGGCATTCAAAATTTGTTATCTCAAATTTGGCCTTGAGAGACATGACAACTCCTGGCATCACCGTTCCTTTCTCAAGGTAGTGTCGAACATCACAGATATCTTGCAAAGAGATTGTCTTGTTTGGTAAATAATGGCCTAAAGGGCAAAAGACGACACTTGCCCTGACTGCTGTCAGCGTGCTCTCTGTCCGATATAGACGAACAAGATAAAAGATAAAGACTGCCAAAGCCTGCCTAGACAAGATAAGACGGTTCTACCCAAAAATACCCTGCTTCTATAGAGACTTGTCAGATATCATAGGCCAATAGCCACAAAGATAGATGCTTCCATTGTATAGAGAAGTAGTAGATGACTGTCCAGGTAGTTAACTGTCGTTGTCTTCTCCTAAGTTTTAAAAGTTACTTCATCATGCTTCCAACTTCAGATATATATTTTCCTTCTCAGGTCTTGACGGTGTTAAAGATTAAATAGTTGAGGTTGTTATTACTTCACATCCCAGCAAAGACACTCAGGTGTTAAAACTTTATTGTTCGAGATAAACAGCCTTGAAGCAATCCCTGTACATTTCTTCATATCAACATTTTAGACATTAAATTGCACCTTATATTTGTTGTTTGTTAGTGATAGTTTGACCTCACTTATGTTCATACCTTTCTCTTCCCCAGACACTGCCTCATGATGATCCCTATAGTATATAGTTTTATACCTAGTTTAGAACCTTCCTATTTAGACAAAAGGGGAGATGTAGTGGGAAATCAAAAGCTACACATGTGAACTGATTGCGTCAGAGTGCTGGAGCCAAGCGGGGCATAGTCAACTAAAAAAAACTTCAAAAGTAAAGCACCCAGATAAAAAAGTAAAAGAAAAAAAAATAGCCAGGCTCTGGCACAGTTCCTGGATCACAGCGGATTGGGCAGTTAAAAAACTCTCCGGTGCTACTTCCCCCTCTATTTTCTCCCTTAAAACAAAACCCTTCTCTGTAAGTAATATTTAGATAATAAACAGTACTTAACATATATCTCATGGCGGGTTAATTACCATAATATAGATCCATGTGACTTTAAATATGCATTTAAAACTAAAATGACAAACAAAAATTTGGATATGATAAGCCTGCACTAGCTACCCAAATAAGCTACATAGTAAACTTTTATGAGCATAAATTATATGACTAATTATTTTGGTGAAACTTAGTCCTTATCTCTCTTAAAGGATTGGTCTTTCATTGCTTCCTTTGTCATTATTAAGATAACTAGAACTGATTGTTGTCTTCTTCATGGCAAAAGTCCTACACTCATACAACAATGTAAAAGTACAGGATACTACAAGTGTCTCCAGTCTAATGACAAAAGGCATATTTTTCATTTATATGTCCAAAAAGGTCATATGTCCTAGGTTGTTAGAAGGGAGGCAGAGGAGTATAGTGATAAGGTTAGACACACAGACATCTGTTGTAATAGGTTTGAGCTTGGCATATCTTGGCCTGGACCAGAGGTTTGACTGGCAGTTTGGCAGAAATATTTGTAGTTATATAAAGACATATAGATGTTTATGTTAATTTTTTGTTGATTGACTTAGGGCCCAGGCATATAATTTGTTAGTGTTTGCTTTTAGCTTAATTTATTTTGTTTAGCCATGCGACTCAGTATCTTCCTCTTTTTTTTTTTTAGAGAAGTATTTTAGTTTTGTGTGTGTGTGTGTGTCATTTTTTGGCATTTGTGTTGTTTTTTTGGTGGATCTGCCTGGCTGGCATCTGTGTTTGTTTTGAGATGTTTTTGAGTCTTTTTAGCCTGGTAGCTCTGCCC
>PVIH01005805.1:64765-119268 GCA_004025045.1 Sigmodon hispidus
TTTTTTTTTTTTTTTTTTTTTTTTTTTTTTTTTTTTTTTTTTTTTTTTTTTTTTTTTTTTTTTTTTTTTTTTTTTTTTTTTTTTTTTTTTTTTTTTTTTTTTTTTTTTTTTTTTTTTTTTTTTTTTTTTTTTTTTTTTTTTTTTTTTTTTTTTTTTTTTTTTTTTTTTTTTTTTTTTTTTTTTTTTTTTTTTTAGTAAATCAGCTTTTATTAAACTTATAGGCAGAACAAATATTTACAGATACACGAAATAGTAGTAATATAACATAATTTCTCTATACATATCAATGCAAATTTCATAGTTAGCTTTTACACTAGATAACTTTGGATATTGCATAGATGATTAATAATTTCCTTGATTTGTAATAGCATAGAAATTTGGGTCTTGACTATAATATACCCTCCAATAAAAGGAACCATGTTTACTTAGAAAGCTGAGTGAGTCAAGAACTGAACAGTAGTGTAATTCTAGCACTTAGGAGACTGAGGCAGGTGGGTTGTAATTCAAGACCTGTTGCTACATGACAGGATGTTAACTCAAATATAAATATATTTAGTCTATATATGTATTATATAAATATATATTGAATTATATCAAAAAGTATCAGCTCCTGAGTAATGGGGTGCTTTTAAGGTTAAACAACTCTGATACTTGGGAAATATACTATCCTTTTAAGACAATATTAATATAGATTTACAGCTGTTAAAGGTGCTTTTTCTGCCTTTCTATTTTATTTTTCTTTCCAGCTAAGACACTTTGAAGAAACCTAGAAAGAACAAACAAAGATTTCTGTGTCAGTCTGACTCACTTGTCAAAGTGACCTAGAGCATCTTCTTAAGTGGCAGGTCAGAACTCAACAAGGGATCATACAATTGAATGTGGGTCAGCAATAACAGTAGCAACAGTGACAGGACTTAAAACATGTACAAACAACAGGCAAAAACTAATTCAAAATCAAATACATAAATGGCTAAAATTTCTAATGCTGCTCATCTGTGGCACATTGCATCACTCCACTGTAGCTTTGGTTCTCAATGCATACATGCATTTTGTCTTTTGCAAGCCCTCATGATAAGTCTCAAAAATATATTGACTCTGATTTTATACTACTTTACCTTATGCATTACAGTTTTTTCATTGTACATTAAAAAAATTCTGCTTTTACAGAAAAAGCACAGCTTCATTATGGAAAACAAAAATTCAATATTTTTCTTCTGCTATGCCTCAGCATACATTATCAGTATATCTTTGAATTATATTGTGTTAAAACATTATGTTAAAAATTACCATTTGAAATGTTTTGAGTTTCATAAATGATCATTTGTTAAATTTTAAATAACTATTGGGGCAGAATTTCTAATAATTTTCATTTCTACACTTACTTTACCTATTTTGTACTACGTACATGTATAAAAGAATTCTCAGAAATAATGATTATAAAATGAAATAGCAACCAATTGATGTGAACACTGCAAACACTCTTCAGCCAAGGTACAATTAATATCTAAAAATAAACATTTCTCATTAGTATTCAAATTACCTTCAATATTTAATAAATGATAAAATTATATGCATACCAAAGAATTGTTTTTAAGTACATTTCTTTATGACTTGTGATTGTTAGATGTTTGTTTGCCTGTTCTGTGTACCTAAAGTTGTACACGTTTTCTTCACTGACAAGAGAATGGAAAATTTTTAAGATTCCAGGACTAAATAGAGTAAACCTTGGTAACTTTAATACTAAGTTCCCAGCCTGGAGCTATTTGTTTTTGTTTTCTTTCTTCTTGACCATATGCATTATATTCTTGATGTAATATGTTCAGAAATGTATATTTTAAACTTAGCATGCTCAAGAACACATTTATTATGTTAGGAATGGTGACACATATCTTTAATCTCAGAACTAGGGAGCAAAGAAAGAGAGATCTCTATGAGTTTGAAGCCAATTTGATTTTATGAAGAAAGTTCCTGTCTAGCCAGAGGTTACATAGTACAACACTGTCTCAAAGGAGTGGGAAAGGGAGTAGGGAAGGAGATGAAATGTCCTCATAGCCACCTATGTTTGGCTTTATGAATATGTATATGGATTTATGAATATATATATACTCCACAATGAAATATCCCAGCTTTCCCTGTATAAAAGAGGGGGTGCTAATTTTCATGTAACTAGTGCCCCTTTCACTCCCTGCAAATAATGAACCTTTCTTTTTTTATTTTAATTTTTATGTCATGCTCATTAGCCATATACTTTCTAACAGGAGAACACATTGAATTCAATTACAAAACTATGAACCAATTGTCTATAAATTTATACAGACACAAAAGTACCTGAGTGACTAAATTGGAAGAGATTGGAGATAATTCTTCCATACACAAAGATTTTAATTAATTTCTATTGACTCCTCTGCTCCCTAATCAAGGAAGGGAGCACAACTGCTCTCCTTAAATGTGGACTTCACTTGTGACTTTGTTCCAAGAATTGCATACAGAATGCACAATATGTAGAAAAATTTGACCAACACTGATTATGATGAACAAAGACAAGATCAGCAATGGTATTCATGTTGACAGTGTCCAACCTTGATTTAAGACAAGAAGAGTACTTTACCCCTTTGATTTTGTCAGCACTGGCCCATGGATGAAGCAATGTAGCCTAAGACCTCAATAAGTACCTTGAGTTGTTCCACTCTTACTGTGGGGACTTCAACTCAGGTAAAGCCAGATATTTGATTGCATGGCAGAAAAAGAAAACAATAAATACGATAGGATTAGACAAAATTAAAGCCAGCAAGTGTATAAACAAAACGAATAGTGCATGATTCAGATTTAAATAAGAACATTGAAATCTAGGGGCACAGGGGGAAAGAGAGAGAGAGAGAGAGAGAGAGAGAGAGAGAGAGAGAGAGAGAGAGAGAGAGAGAGAGAGAGAGATTAGAAAATAATAAAGCACAGCAAAATCATGGGTCTAGGCTTCTCAAGATGGAAATCTACTCTGAGGTGTCTTCAGTAACTATTTAGTTCTGTGGTGCTCCAATTGTCATTGCTCAAAATATATAATGTATAACAAAGTCTAGAGATTAAGCAAAGTTCAAAAATTACACATTTTTTAAAGGAATTTCCCTTTGCAATATAATTGTATGATCCCTTTTTGTTGCTGCTGCTGCTGATGGTGGTAGTGTTTTAATTGAGATTGGGTATTATTTTGTAGCTCAGGTATTGGGTATGGAGCACAAGTTAACCTCAAACTTAAAAAAATCTTCCTTCAACCTTAAGAGTTCTGGAACTGCAGACATTAGCCACCCTGTGTAGCTGTAAGGTAAATTTATGAGCTTCCTTATTTATATATGACTGGGAAGCATATGATGACACAGATAAATTCAAGGACACAGACATAGGGCTTTGTGTAAGCATGGGGTTACTTGTTTCTACTATTCTACAACTAGTATGAAAGGTTGCTAGGAAAATAATATTACCCCTGAAAGCCATTTCAACTTTTTCAGTTTTGTTGAAATTTGTTGATTCCATCCAAGCCATTTCTTTAGTCTCAACAGGACAGTAGTTACATAAATCCTTAAAAATGAAAGAAGTTAGAGTCGTGAAAAATCATGTACATGATTGTATTTATTTCCTATGTGCTACTTTGTAATCATCACTGGCCATTACTACACTGTTCTTTTGTGAGTGTGGGGCAGACATCTACTTGCTCATTCAATGTGTCTATGGATATTTCTTGTGCCCTTACTGTCCTTATTAATCTTGAACACTGAATTCTAAATATATGTTAATCACCTGAAGAAAAGTTGGCCATGTTTTCTTTCTCCTCATAAATACGAAGTATATTTTCTTTGGGTAAAACCTGCTACAAAGAACAGAAAAACATTCTTTTAATCTTTAGAATGTCCTCAAATCCAGCAAGGAAACAGGTAGGCTAATTTCAGGTTTCACATATGCCTTCTCTCCTCCAAATCAAATCTCTACTCTCATCCCTAGGTTGGCATTGGCAGTAAATTATCAGATACAGCCCCTCTTACTCTTTTGCCTCCATCTCCTAAGAAACACATAGATTTTCTCTTCCTCCCCTTATTTATTTTTTCCAGACCCCCCAGCTCTCTAACTCTAGCAGGTATTCTCTGGGAATGCTAAAACCAGTCCAGCCAGAAAAACAGATAAACTAACTGAAGATCTGCACTCTCCTTCCATTTCTTCAAGTCTATTCATCAATCTCATCCTCAGTTCTGAAGCATAGCACTTTCTGTGGTGTCTCTTCATTTTCTATCCCACTATTGGAGACTAAGAAAATTCTGATGGAACACAGTGCTTTCTTCCCTCCTTTGGACCTTCCAGCTTCTTCTAACCCACCCCTGTTCCTAATCATCAGCGCCCAATATTTATAAAAACTCTTCCTGGAACCCTCAGTGCCCACACCAATCAAGATCTCAGAAGAATTCTCTACCAGGCAACACACAGCCACCATAGTAGACTAAGAAGCAGAGAAAGCAATAGAAAGCATGAAACCAAACACAAGTCCAAATAACAATGTCCAGAACTGCAATCTTCTCAAATCTCAAATCTGGATGCCAGCATAAAAACATAAGCCAAGACAATATGCCTCCATAAGTGTCAGCCACCCTACCACAGTAGGCCCTGAATATGGCAACATAGCTTAATGACAAGACTACAATGGCTTTAAAATAGTCTTTATGAATATGATAGAGGTGCTTAAACAGGGAGTAACAAATTTCTTAAAGTGCCCATGCTGGGGAGGAGATGGGGAGATGTGGAGAAGAGAGAGTGACTGCACGGGGTAGGAGGGGGGAAAGACCTTGAATAAGGATATACACGCATAGAAAATGTGACTTTATTCATAATAAAAAACAAAAAAAGAAGGGAAAAAAGAAATCTATGAAAACAAAAACAGTAGAAGTGAATGAATAAAACAGCTCAAGACTTGAAAATGGAAATAGAATTAATACAAGAAAAACTCAAATAAGGAAATCTAGAAATGAAAAGGATTAGGAACTCAAACAGGAACCTGAGAGGCAAGTCTCGACAACAAAATACAAGAGATAGAAGAGAGAATCTAAACTATTTAAGACACAATAAACAAAATGAATGCCTCAGTCAAACAAAGTGTCAAATCTAAAAAATATTTGGCACAAAACCTCTAAGGAATTTGGGAAACTATGAAAAGACAAAATCTACAAATATTCCAAATAGAGGTGAGAAAGAAGAGAAGCAGGTCAATGACAAAGCAAATTTTTCTTTTTTTATTGTTATTATGAATAAAGAAATCTTTCAATAAGATCATGGAAGAAAGTTTCCCTAACATAAAAAAGAAGATGCCTGTTAAGGTAACATCCCCTTGGCACATAAAAATAAAAATATCGAACATATACAACAAAGAAAGAATATTAAAAGCTACAAACCAAAACGACTGAACAACTTGGGATCTAAAACACCTTGGACCGACACCTTGGATCTTGCTCCCTCTAGAGGAACACCTGACTCAGTCTTGATGTTGGGGTGAGGAAACTGGATCTGCCAGGAGTGGATGCTGAACTGAGCAATATTGGGACCTTGGGACCTCCTGTACACGCTGGGGAGGAGATGGGGAGATGTGGAGAAGAGGGAATGACTGGAGGGAGTAGGAGGGGGCAGGGACATTGAATAAGGATGTACACAGTTAGAAAATGTGACGTTATTTATAATAATAAAAAATTAAAAAATAAAAAATAAAAGGCATATGATCATTAAAAAATAAAAATAAAAGCTGTAAGGGAAAAATCAATTACTACATAAGAGCAGATCCATTAGAGTAACACATAACTTCCCCTTAGAGATGTAAAAGCAGGAAATATCTTAACAAACATTCTATAGATACCAAGAAACCACACATGCTAATCAACAACAATATACTTGTCAAAACATCTAATAACAATATATGCTTTTTAGGCCTATGGCTCAGGCTTATTATTTGCTAACTCTTATGCTTTAAGTTAATCCATATTTCTGTTTATGCTTAGCCATGTAGGATGGTACCTTTTTTTCTCAGTGAAGCATCCTCATTCTGCCTCCTCAGTGTCTCTGGCATCTGCTCCTCTCCTCTTCCATTTTGCAGAATTCTCCTAGTCTGGTTGAACTACCTCTACTTCTTATTTAACTACTTGACCAGTCAGTGTTTTATTAAACCAATAGGAGTGACAAATATTTACAATGTACAAGAGCACAGTCCCACAGCAGATATGTTTCTTCATCTTACTATTGATAAAACAAAGACCGCAAAATATCATGACTAATCAAAATGTCAGAAATATGTAGCCTTAATGCATGAATGTATCTGCTTATTTCTGATGGGACTGACCATGCACTCTTTCCTCACACTGAGTTCCCTGGTTTGACACCACTTTTTAAAAGTAGATATGACTTTAAAATAATACTCTCTGTGGGGTCTTTTAGTAGCATAAAACTCTCATTTAATATTAGGAAGCTCATGTTCTCTTAAATTTAAACCATTTTCTGTTTGAATACGTATATGGCAAAACTAACCTATTGTTTTGGTCTTGGGAAATTTACAGAGCATATATTAGAGATCTTTGCTGAGCCTTGAGGCACAACCATTTCATTCATAATTGAAGGAGTAGAGACTACAGAGAAGTCTCTTAGGCAGGTGCATGCTATAACTTTAATTTTAATAGAATTCCATCCACACTTTGTCTAGATTCTTGGACATCTTGTTTTCTGAAGACAATCTCTTTACCTCATCTTAAAACAAATACTTTAAGATAAATTGTCCTTTAGTGAAAAAAACATTTACTAAGCATGCATAAAGCCCTCACCATCAATTCCTAGCATATAAAAAGCAGAGGGTAGAAAATTAAAAGAACAGAAGACAGAAGGATAGAAGAAGGGAAGGAGGGAGGAAAAGAGAGAGAGAAAGAAAGAGAGAGAACTTTGAATGTTTGAGTATGAGGTCAGACTACAGAAAGTGTTGGTCCTTTCAGAAAGTCGTCTTTTAAAACGGGTATTACCAAATTGTGCAGATTCAAACTAAACTGATTCAAAAATTAAAGGATTTTAAAAGCAAAGAGTTCAGGGTAATCTATTCCAGCTGTCCTTTCAAGTGCATGACCAAGTTAGCTATTGATTCTCCTCCTTTCCCACCTCAAACTGAGAACTTAGTTAGAGACAATGACCTTTTCTTTATGGTCGGGAAGTATATGAAGTTAGGAATATAAATGCAGTTTCAATTTCCTTCTAGAGCTTTCACACAGCAGTTAAATGTCATTTGTTGAAGTTCATAGAAAATACATAAAGCCAAGAACTTTTGAGATCTATTAATCTACTCAGCTCTCATTTGCATGTAGTAAAGCTATAAACTTTGAGATGTAATGGAACTCAATTTAGAGGAGAAAGATACACTGACTTTAACTCCATAACACCATGCTTTTAATTACTCAGAATTCTTTTGTTCTTTCCCAGAAATCACATTGTATAAGGTTACTGTGATATGGACAAGCAAATGTTAAATAAATAGTATTAAGTTAATATTCAAGTTAGCAAACTCTTTCATAGTTGATTAGCAATACAGTCTTTGATGATCGCTCTGTCAGGATCCACTGTTGGTTCAATGAATGTAATGAGTTGGGCTATTTTGTTCTTTTTAAGTGAAATGAAGATTAGAAAACATTGATTCAAGTAGCAGGGAGGCTTCTAGATAAGAAGAAGCAAAATACAATTATGATTGGTATAAAATCTGAGCCACCTTGTTAAAGAACAAAGCAAGAAACTCATCTACATATAACTTACTGGAAATGATAAGTACAGTGCAAAAGTAAAGAAATAATAAATACTGAAACATTACTCTGTTGAAAAATAGATGCCAAATATTTCTATACTGAATATATATGTTTAAAATACTATTTTTGATAAGATTATCGTTTTCTTTTCTCTGTACTGTTTCTGATATTAAAGCTAGACAGCACAATTATGGACCCAATGAAGGAAATAAGAATATTAAAAAGTTGGTAAGTTAGAAGGTCACAAGTTGGTCTGTGTCTTAGTCATGCTTATTATTGCTCAGATGAAGCATCATGACCAAAAGCAAGTTGGGGAAGAAAGGGTTTGTTTTGCTCACAGTTCCATATAATAGCTCATCATCAAAAGGAGTGAATACAGGAACTCAGGCAGAGTAGAAACCTGACAGCGGAAAATCATGCAGAGGCCAAGAAAGGGTATTTATTACTGGCTTGTTCATCAAGAATTGCTCACCTGCTTTTGTACAGATCATAAGAACACTGTCCCAGGAATGGTACCATCCAAAATGGGATAATATTCTAAGCAAGTGTGAATTTGAACTCAGGATAAATAAAATAGTATATAATGATGGTATGTATAGCATCATTCTCATTCACAGTTAAAGCATAGTCTTTGCAACCTTGCTACATGCCTACAATGAATAGGATTAAATAGGATAAAGCAAGAAAATACAGCTAATGATTGTTTTCTACTAGCTTATATGTATATTAAAAATAATTTCTTTAACATATTTTGTGGGTAAATTAAAACATACAGATATTCTTCAAAAATATTGATTTGTATTTTATTGTTTAATGAGGTATAGCAAATAATAACACCACTGAAATTTTTATTAACAACTACAATATTTGCATTTTATTTCATGTTGTTTAAGCATGATAAAGTATATTTCAAATATCTAATATAATTTTCAAACTAAGTATACTTGTTAAGATTTTACTTAATATAATTACCATAAAGAATGACTCAGAGAGAGTCTAGAAGAAAATATCTTTTTATTCTGATGATCTACTTAAAGAGAAGTCTGACATTAGATTTTGCTTTGACATGAGCTCAAGTATAGGCTAGCTTAGTTCCAACAACTTTTGTAGATGATAAAGCCATAGTGTAAGGGATCCCCAGAATACATGGATCAAGATATGGGTAGAAGACATCAAAGCTGTTAATTTACTGAGAAATGCTATGGTTCTGAACCAATAAAACAAGTAAGGAGTAGCATATAATATTTTGTTGATAGGTATGACCAAAAAAATCGTAAGAATTGCTAATTTTGAAGAAAATTCCTGGGATGAATCTTTCACAATATGACCTGTGGAAACATCAGGAAACATCATCTGGGAACCAAAACTGTGACAGTTGCTAAAATCAACTTTCCCAAAACATATGAAAATACCTTTCTTCTTCTTGTCTGAGCATAAAAGATATAGGTGCACAGCAGGAAGATGTATATGTATACCTATGAGCACATGCCTAACACATACTGGGGCAAGGAAGATTAGACCTTGCAGTATGTAATTTTAGAAGAGCATTGACATGGCTGGTTATTCTCATAATGAAGGATAGATGGGACATATATTCAAGTCATTTATGAAGATATTTATATCTTAAAGAGTAGAACTGTTTTCCATAGCCAATTTTAATGGATGGTGATGAAACAAGACCTGATTATCATTAAAAAAAAAAAAAACACTTTTCTCTTTTCTTTTTTCTTTTTTTTGCATTGTCCTCTTTTTGGCTGTCTTGTAAATTACTTTTTTTTCATGTTCACTGAATTTTTATAGAATTTATAAAAAACATTAATTTATAAGTACAAGAATGTAACAATTCTGTAAAAGACAGAAAGAATTACATATTTGAGTACATATAAAAGTATGGAAGAGAAAAAATTAAAATCAAGATGATAATAGCAACATATTTTGTAAAGTGAAAGAAAAAAGATACAGTTGGAAGAAGATGAATTTTGTATACAATATTTTATGTAACAACATTGTAATAAGTGAAATAGGAATTAGAAATGTTTCTAAACTATCGTACATAATTGAATATCAAAAATCATAATTTAACAAAAACTGTAACAAAGCAGGTGGTTGACAAATATCTACAGTAAAACATAAAAGAAGTAAGTCAATGCCATCCCTTGTTAGTGGAAAGGAAACGTATTATAGTTACTATAGAAGATGAGCATTTCCTCAAAAGTTAAACAAATGTACATAAGCCCCTAGTAATTCTTCTCCTAAGTATATCTAAGTATATTTCAAGAGAATGAGTGTCAGTTGTTGATACTGACCAGAAAGGAAAGTTTTACACAATGCTATAGAAATAACCAAAAGGTAGAATCCACTCAAGTATTCATCAAGAAAAGAAGGATTGAAGTTCACCAGAGCAAATTTTTAGTATATGGTGGGCAATCAACATTTCTTTGTTTTGTTTTGCCTTCAGTATGCTGACTTAATTACTATTCAAAATCAAGTTGTTCTCACTTATTGAATTAAATATTTACATACAAGTTTCTTTCAGTGTTAATTTATTGAGAAAGTAATTTATTTCATAGCATTATTAAATTTCAGTCCAATCCATATTGGAAAAAAAGTTTGCTATCAGTGGTATCTAAACTCATGGCAATTTATTATGCAGGGATATTAAACTCAAACTCTAATTAAGCAAAAATAGCTCACTAGTAAACAATACTGCAAGGGGTCATTTTAACTGGGTGTCTTCCTCATGTAATCTTGTAATACTATAGAATTATAGTGAATACTAAGAAACAAACCTATAATTTAATTTTCTTCCAGATCTCACCCTTTTATTTACTCAGTGAAAAAATAAATCTAATAAACTGAATTCTCATTACAACTTGCTTATTTTCCATGAACATAAATATAAGTTATCAGAAATAAATGTCTTTCTTCTTTTTATATCCATAATGAACTGAGTGACTATGAACTGATATTGGTTAGTAAAGAAGTACATGCTATTTTCATAGGCTCTCTTAAAATGCAACTAAACCAGATGTAACCCCAGTACTTGAGAAGGAGAGTCAGAAAGATCAGGAGTTCAAGGCCAGCTATAGCTATATAATGATTTTTAAGCCAGAATTTTTCCCTGAAACTCAGTCTCAAATAAAGAAAAGGGAATTAAATGCTTCTGCTTATATATACTTTTAAAAAAAAGTCTGGTATCTTATCCTTGGTTATTTTGGCAAGAATGACCTTCCAAGTAGAATTACTCATCATACGTCTTAATTATCCAGACTAGTTGATATTCCCCTTCCTGTTATTCTGAGAGGTCTAAAGATCTTTGCTCTTTAAAGGCTGTAGCCTGAGGACAATCTTTGGGGATTAGAAAAGACAGAATTACTAACATATCAGGGCATTAAATATCAAGAGCTTTTCTTATGTTTCACTGTGGAGAATATGGCTGAATTCTATTGATTTTAGAGAAAATTCATCTGCTTTTTTAGTTCAGGCCAATTTAACTTAATTTATTTTCACACTGAAGAAATAAAGGAGAGAATAATTAAGAAAGAGTCTTTCTTTCTCATGTTCTCTATGTTATTAAGACTAAATGAGGAGCTTATATATATATATGTATTTATATATATATTTTCTCCTATACATCAGAGTAGATATTGAATTCAGAACAATAACTGCTAGAAAGAGGCGTGCTAACTGCAGAGAACAATATAGCAAGCAACATACATTAGAACCAGGCTGACTGAAATTAAAAGGTTAATATTATACTTTCACTTTAGCTGTCTTGATAAAACAGCCTTACACCTCTCGTGGAAATCTTCTATTCCACCATAGCCAGGCCAGCTTCCTGTAAACCAGATAAGCCATCCATTTATCCTGCCACACCCCTCCATCAATCTCAACCATTCCTGATCTCTGAATCACAATATCCTAGCCTGAGCCTCTTGCAGAACCTCTCTATTCCACCACAGACAATGCTAGTTTTTAAAAAAATCAGCTGAAGGTTTCGATCCCACTAGAGGTCAGGCCAGCTCCCTGAAAACCAGGTAAGCCACTCCTCCACAGTTCCCCGATCCACCCAGCAAAACTCCAACATCACTCCTCTCTTCATCATCATATGCTAGCTCACACCTCTGTTGGAAGCCATATACCCCAACAGAGGACAGCATGCTGAACGCCAGAGGCCAGACTAGCCTTTTGAACCCCAGGGATCAGGTAAGCTTCCTAAAATCTAGACAGTAACTTCATATTCTACAAGAAGCCAGGATTATATCCTAAACCCTGCCTAGCCAGATCTGAGGCCAGTCACATCTCCAGAACTATAGCCCATAACTTGTATGGCAACCACCTGCTGGACCAGAGGCCATCCTGGCCCCTAGAAGTCCAGCTTCCACCTTGTACAGAGACTCTCTACTCAACCACAGGCCACTCTAGTCAGAAGAACAGAATGGAAACAGAAATCACCCATTCAATAAAGACAAACCCAGAAATCAGCACCTGGATCTATAATCACTACAATTTCAGATATCTAAAATCAGAAAAAAAAAAAAACTCACAATCTACATAAACAGGGTAAAATGTTACTACTGGGTGAGATGAGGTCAGCAGGCCCCTGCTCCTGAATCCCTGCCCGGGAAAGTTGTGTTCCTGGACCAGGTTCTGTCTGTGGTGCGTGTCTCCACACACTCCTTAGCAGCAGACAGGAATAGAGTTTGGCTGTGAGGGACTGCTCCAGCTGCACCTAAAAGAGAGGGCATCCCATGGCAACCCCGCTCTCAACTGCATTAGCTAAGAAGGACTGAGGACTTGAAATTCAGACCCCTGCCCAGACCAGAGTCAGAGATTGAGCAGACTCCTTGCTCAGAGGTGACAGGAGACACATAAGCCCTCTTGCCACAGCTGACCAGGAGTCACCTAATTAAGAACCACTGAAGCGATGGGCACATGCCAGTGCAAAAATATATATAATAATATAAAGAACAATAAGGTAACTCCAGAAGAAAGTGGTGGTTCTACAACTACAAGGCCTGAACAGAGCAATGAAGAAGAAACAGAAGGAAGCAACACCAAAAATACCTTTATGAAGATCATTAAAGCCCTCAAAGAAGTTATGCAAAATAGCCTTAAACAAATAGAAGAAAATACAAACAAAAAATTGGAAGAGATGAACAAATCTATGAAAGAAACATGCCAGGAACTAAAAGCTGAAATAGAAGCAATAAAAAAAGGCACAAAATGAAGTGAAAAGTATGGATATTTATCACCTTGCACAAAACTCAAGTCCAAGTAGATCAAAGACTTCAACATAAACACTGAACCTGGTAGAGGAGGTGAGAAATAGCCTTGAAAGCATTGGCACAGGAGACAACTTTCTGAACAGAACACCAAAAGTAGAGGCATTAATATTAATAAGAGAGCTCATGAAATGAAAAATGTTTGTAAGGAAAAGAAAAGGACATGGCCAATAGGACAAAAATGGAATCCAACAGAATAGAAGTAGATCTTTACCAACCCCACATCATACAGAGGTCTAATTTTCAAAATATAAAAAAAAACTCAAGAAACTAGACATCAAAATACCAAGTAATTCAATTAAAACTGAGCATCTACACAGAGAATTATCAACAGAAAAACCTCAAATGGCCAGGAAACACTTAGAGAAATGTTCAACACTCTTAGCCATCAGAAAAACTCAAACAGAAATGACCTCAAGATTTCATCTTACACCTGTCAGAATGTCTAAGCTCAAAAGCCCAAGCGACAGCTTATGTTGCAGATAATGTGGAGCAAGGGAAACCTCTTTCAGTGCTAAGTGGGAGTGCACACTTGTACAGCTACATTGGAAATTAATATGGCAGTGTTTAAGACAATTGGGAACCAATCTACCTCAACAGCCAGCTGAACCACTTTTGAGCGTATACCCAAAGGATGCTTCATCATACCACATACCACAAAGACATTTGCTCAATGACGTTCATAGCAGCTTTATTCTTAATAGCCAGAAACTGGAAACAACCTAGATGTCCCTCAGCTGAAGAATAGATAAAGAAAATATGGTACATTTACATAATAGATTATTTCTTATCTGTTAAAAGCAGTGACCTAATGAAATTTGCTGACAAATGGATTGAACTAGAAAGAATAATCCTGATTAAGGAAACCCAAACCACCCCCCCAAAAAAAACATGGTATACACTCATTTATAAGTGGGTATTAGCTTTAAAGGAAAGGATAATAATACTAAAATTCAGACACTGAAAAGCTAAGTAGCAAGAAGGGCTTGATAGAGGATGTCTGGACAACCTTGGGAAGAGAAAATAGATTTTCAGTGTGGACTTTAGGTGAGTGGGTATGGGAACAGGCAGGATCAGGTGGGGATACAAAGGGGAAGAGTACTGAAAGAGAAGACTGAAAAGGGTGGAATTTCAAGATTAGGTAGATACATAGTAAAATGGAAACTAAGCCCCACAAATCTACAAGGATGACTCTAGCTAAGACTTCTAACAATAGAGGATATGTAGCCTGACTGGGCCATCTCCTGTAACTAGGCAAGCCTTCCAGTGGAGGGGAACCAGCCTTGTCTATAACTTCAACTTACAGTTTGTCCAGCCTACAAGATGTGCTGGGGTAGAGGTGACACAGAAATGATGGTAATGGCCAAGCAATGACTGTTCCAGCCTGAGGCCCATTCCAGGAGAGGGAGCTCACACCTGGTACTGCCTGGAATTCCAAGATCCAGAGGCTGGATAGCCAAGAGACTGAGGATAGATTCAAACACAACTTGGAAAAAAAGTCAATAAAAAATACTTAATGATATTCTGCTATACTTATAGATTGGTCCTTATCCCAATTGTTATCAGAACGGTGTCATCCAGTAACTAATAGAACAGATGCAGAGATTCACAGCCAAACATTAGATGGAGCTCTGGAAATCCTGTGTGGGAGGGGAGGATTGTAGGAGCCAAAGAGTTCAAGAACATTCCACAAGAATCCACAGAATCAAATATCCTGGGAATCACGAAGACTGAATTGACAGCCAAGGAGCCTGCATGAGAGTTAATCTCACACTAGAAGAAAAGGAGTCTAGTACAGGAATCTGCTACAGTTAAAAAATTGGAGTTGAAAAATAAAATATAACATTACTGGAACACTAAACATTTTAGAAAACTGAGGTTTTATTAAACATAGGTGTTCATTTCTGTTTTTACAAAGCTCATAGTAATGTAAGTAGGGGACTCTGAAATGGGTGAATACATACAAGAATTCTCTGTAATTTCTTGTCAAGTTTTATTATTTAATAAATCAAAAGTGATGGCAAGTAAAACAATAACCCTTGATTATTATAAAGAAAAACTACATTCAAATATGCTTCCAGGGAAGACTGTGCATTTCCTCAAATGCTGACACTTCACATGGGCACTCTTTGCAAAATTTTAGAAATATGATGCTGTGGGAATCCTTTATTCTTCTAATGTGTGATCCAGAAATGAACTCATTCACTTTAGTGAGAATAAATCATCCAACTAGTTTTATTTTAATTCTGTGTACAAAAAAATTAGTAACAAGACAAACAGTACAGGGGAAATGTCCAATATCTAATGTTTGCAGAAGAGGACTGTTTCTTTGAAGTTTAATATTTACATCATAGTCTTCTAGACATTCGATATAAATGGCAAGAGAGTGAAGCTATTTGAATCCCAACTTCATGTCCTGATAGTGTTGAAATGAACTTTGGAAGACAGCTGCATCTAGATAAACACTGTCCTATACTGTGTGCATAGTTTCCCTTACCACTAAGCAAAACTGAGCATGTTCAAAGATGCTTTTAAAATGAGGCCAGTTAAACAGAGGCCAAATATAGGTTTCTGTCATCAGTGTCCTTCTCTTATCATTCATCTGCCATCCAGATACAGAGAGACCAGCATGAAGACATGCCCTACATCACTTAGACCTAGAAACATTACCTGTACTGGGTGATCTGAGGGAAGACAAAATACCAGTTTGTCCAAACTATTGTTTTATCAAAGTTGAGAGAGGCTTGCAATTCTCATTATTTATTTTGCTTAGGATGTATCCTGAAAGCTTTGAAATATTACTTCAGTGGAACAAAGTGTTCAAAAACAAACTAACAGCAGAGAAATGTGTAAAAAGTTTTGAGAGTCTCAAATCATTCTTTGTAGAAGGAGGAAAGCTGAAATCCAAGGCCATTTGTGACTTTTCTGTACCAGCCTTTCAATGGTTGCATCCTATCACCCCCTTAGATTCTGGTACATACCTAATTCTGCTTCATTATGTGTTTGAAATCATATCAGTTAAGTATTACTACCAAAAGTCATGTTTTAAAATATCAGAAGTTAAAAACTTTAGAACTCTATAGAGAAACACTGCAGTGGCAGGTAAAATTTAGTGAATTGGCCCACTGAGGTATATCTATGTGTCTATAACAATGCCATGGACTGGGCAGCTTATAAAGTAACAAAAATTAATTTCTTATTGTCTTGGAGGCTGGGAAAAACCAAAGTGCAAGTTAATTTGATGTCTAGAGGGAAACCTGCTTTGTAGTGTCAAAGATGACACCTTCTTGCTTTGTTTTTCCTTTTATGGTGTAATGACAAGCAAGCATCCAGTGGCCATTATAGAAAGACACTAACCCCACTGATGAGAGCTCTACCTTCATGAAATAATCACTTTCTTAAGTTCTCACCTCCTGAAACTGTCAACTTGGGGATTAGTATTTTAATATGTAACACTCTGGGTATCACAAATATTCAGAGCATGACACTCTCTTTTGGAGGAAAAAATCCCATCTTCATTTTTTTTTTTTTTGCAAGTTTCTTTCCAATTGACATGTAAAGACAGATGGCAATAGAAGAGGACAGTCCAAGTCTTAGTCTGATTCAAGATGGATATAGTTGCTCCCTGCCTGAGTAGTCATCAACCTCTGCCAAGAAACAGCAGACCTTCAGCTTCCACATAGCTTTCTAGCCTATTTCATGGCAACATTTTCATGTCTAATTAAAATTGAAGATGGCTTTTAATTATCAGTTTCATTAGCTTGAATGATTATTTTCATTAATTGTTACCATATAAAAAGGTGCTTTGTAAGGTCAATTCAAAAACGCATTTTTTTTCTTATGCAAAATACAGAGGAGATGCAGAAAGTTATGCACCCATTCAATTTAGGGCTCAACATACTCCCAGGGAAAATTATAATGTTCTCTCTGCAGTGAAATAATTTGAAAAAGTTCAGTAGCTTCTCCAAGGGCAAGATAGTCATATTTACCTCTCTCACAAAGGCATACTTCACCATGGGAGTGCTTACAAATGTTACCTAAATTAGCTCTCTCACAAATGAAGCTGACAGAGTCAAAACTGTTCATCCCAAACACTTCCTACGTGGAACAATGACAATTTTGATTTCACCATACCGTTCCTCTATAGGCTGACAGGATCATCTTCTAGAAATGTCAAAACACCAATAAATAATCAACCAGCAAGCAAGGACCTTAAAGAAAGAATCTAAACGTGTTCTAAATCCTAACATGTGTGCTAATGATAGGAGAAGACATGCTTTTATCTATCGTAGCACACAAATTGAAAGTAGAAATAAAAATAGAGGAGTGCTAAGGGTATACAGAAAAACAGAATTGGAATTTTAACTGTCTTTTTGTAAGTCCAATGTATAGCTTTCTTTGCCTTTGTGTAGTATATGATACTGGCAGATGTAATGTCTTTCACAGGTCTTAGTGTTGAGGCAGGACACATGCTTTTTCATTCCAACTCTTCAATTTGGTAATTTTGTTCACATAGTGAAAAGTCAGGCACATATATCTATTAAGGTTACATCTGTAACATGAGGTTTCTGGCCCTGTCTGACTGCTGGTCCCGATCCATAGACTTGCAGTCTGGACCCCCCCCATGGCTACTTTCCCCCGCAAAAATGACTCAGACATTTATACTAATTTTATGCTATTGGCTTATGACTCAGGCATAATGCTAAGTAGATTTTTCATCTTAATTCAACCCATTTTCATTCATCTATCCTGCCAGGTGGCCCATGGCTTACTTATTTCATTATGTTTCTTTATGGGCAGCTGGTTGTCTCTCTGTCTGACTCCACCCTCCATCTCCTATCTTTGCTCTGATTTCCCAACTCCTGCTACAGTGCCTGGCATGGCCAAAATCATTCCTTTACTTAAAGAATCATATTCACAGCATGGACAGACATTCCCACATCATACATCATATATTATGTACTGCAATACTAAATTTGTTCTCCATTTTTTTCCAACTAGACTACATAGAGAGTAAGCATGGCTTGATCATTGTAACATTTGACATAAAATTTAGGACATAATAAATGCTAAGTAGTTTTTAAGATCAGTTTTATGTAAATATAAATTAAATTCTGCAACTATCATCAACTTTAAGAGTACCATGCCAGGAGTCTGATAATTCTTCCAGATATTAAGTACCACTAAAAAAGGTGTAGGACCTTTCCATCTTCCCATGTCAACCAACATCCTTCTTAGTCAGTCCTCTCTCCAGTATAAAAATCCTGACAATGATTAATCTGATCTCTGTCACTGGAGTTCAACTTCTCTAGCATTTCATAAGTGGATTCATAAAGTCTGTGTCAGTATGAATGCATTATGTATTTTTCCTTTAGAATAATGCTTTAGAGATGCATGCAGAATCTACAACTAGCACTTCATTGAATGCACATTCCAGTCATCTTATTTTCATTCAGAAGGTGATAGACATCGAAGTGATTTGACTGTTTATAGTTTTTAAAGCTCCTATGAACAACACAGCTGTGTCAACATATGTTTTCATCTCCTTGGGTTAATTTTCTAGGAGGAGGATAACTGAGTTGCATAAGGTTATCCTGAAATTTATGAGACTGGCATTCTACTTCTCAAAATGGTTCTGCCATTTTTCCCTGTCAATAGCAATATATGAAGATTCACATTGATGCTTACTTATATCCATCTCACAAATTAACCCAAACTGTGCAGGAAGATAACATTTAACTTTTGTTTTCATGCCTTTATACTGTAGACCAACTGATTCATGAATTCTAGTTGATATTTAACAAAAACTCAGAACCAGATATTGGCGAAAAGCTGGAATATCAGAGACAAAACATACCACAGTCAATCTTCATCCAGCCAACTTCTCAGAGTAACTGCTGTCTTCAAGAGTCCTGAGCTTGACTTGCTTCTCAACAGAACACCTCAATGTCTGCCTACACATGCCTTAAATATCTTCCTCGTTCTGTGGTTTCACTTCCAGGTTCAACTCTGCATTCTAATTCTAGAATTAGGACTAAAGGTGTGAGCTACCACTGTTTGGTAATTAGGTCTTACACTCGTAGAAACACAGAAAGATCTGTGTTTCCTGAGTTATGGGATTAAATGCATGAGTCAAAACGCCATCATTCCTTTGCTGGGTTTAAACGCAGGCGTGAGTTACCACTCTCTGACCCTCTATGCTTGATTGTGGGTGATTCTGTCCTCTGATAGTCCAGGCTGATTTTATTAAATATAAAAATATATCACCACAGCCAATCTTCATTTCTCTCGGAGTAATGATGAATACTTTGTCATTGGTCTGTTTAACAACAGTGTCATTTTCCCACATGAGGTTCATTTTCAAATATGCGTATTTTTCATGAGCTCTAAGTGCTCTTCTCATGTTCTGGGGAAATTCTCATGGGTATATATTTTGTAATTATTTTCTAGTTAGTAGTTTACATTTGATTTTTTCTGCATCATTGAAAAATGTAAGTTTTTATTATGATGAACTATACATTCTTCAGGTTTGTGTCATCTCTATTACATAGCTACTTGCCTTTTACCTGCTCAGTTGGTCTTTTTTTTTTTTTAACCTTTCTGTCTTTTGTCAGAATAGTTGAGTACTGTGCATGATTTTTTTTTGTCTGTCTAGTAGCATTTTTAGTTATATCACTTGGCTTTATATATAGATATTTGTTTTATGACTCAAGACTTACTTTCTCCCTATTTATGTCTTCTTACTTCACTTCCTGTTTCCTCTTCTCTTTGTCTTCCTTTCTTTCTGATATGGCCACTCAAGCTGACCTAGAACATATTATGTTGCCCAGACTGTAATTCACAAACCTCCTGAGTGAAAGGATTACAGGGGTGCCTTTGCTGGGTTTCTGTTGATGGGATAAAGACCATGACTAAAAGCAAGTTGGAGGGGAAACAGTTTACTTCATCTTACACTTACAGTGTGTCACTTAGAAAGTTGGGTCAAGAACTCAAGTCAGGAAGCAGAAACTGAAGCAGACACCATAAAGGAACATTGTTTACAGGCTTGCTTTCCATGGCTTCCTGAGCCTGCTTTCATATAGCATCCAAGACTAACTTCCCAAGACACCATCTGCAGTGTCCTGGGTCCTGTCTTCCACATTTGTAATTAGTCAAGAATGTACCCTGTAGACTTGCCTACGGGCAATGTGATAAAGGAATTTTCTCATCTGATGTTTCTTACCCAAGATAACTCTAGCTTGTGTCTAGTTGACAAAAATGAATAAAGAAATAAATAAACAAATATCCAACCAGGTCAAGATGAGAACTACCATGCTCAACTCAGTTTATAATTTTAACTTCATAGTTAAAGGAATTATATCTGAGATATGGAAGATGCAAACAAAACTTCTTACAATTTCTTTTTATCAGAAAGCTTCTGTGAGTACTGCTAACTTAAACAATAGAGATTCACCACCAGAGCAAAGACACTTACTACAATTGAAAATTTTCACAGGGAGATGTCACAAATCTCTTACATTCTCTTTCTTCCAGACCACTTGTTTTCCCCGGGTAGTCTTCTCTTCCATCTTTATAGCTTTTAAGCTGATTTGTAACTCTTAACTATCTGGATAGTGCATAAGGAAGACGTCTGACATTGCCTAGTTGTGCTGGTTTAGATGGCTGGTGTCTGGGAATGGAGCTGAGGCCAGAAATTGTGTGAATGTTGGAGTCCATATTTAAAAAAAATGCCTCCAGGAGCTACTGTATAAAGTTGTGAGGATGAAATTTAAATCATAATAGAGACTCCAGGATATTAGAGATGCTGCTGACAAAAGCTGTGGGAAGGGAGGGGAGCTGGTCTAAGAAAGAATATATGTGCTACAGGTAGAATTGGAGTCATGGTGCTACCGAAGTTATTTGGAGCCCAGTACATTTCATAGGAGCTCCATATTCCAGCCATTGAGCTGCAAGATGTGTGCTTCTGACTCTAGTAGAGAGAGAGACAAGACATCCCAAATAATCTAAAACATTACCCAATTTCTTGGGTTAATTCAGCTTTGTTCATCAGTCACCTGGCCAGAATACAGAGCCTTGGGAATGTTGATTCAATTGAAGAAAGGCTAAGGAAATAGAAAAAAAAAATTGTTATAAACCCTTCTAATTTTCAGAGTTGTAACCAAAAGAACTATAATGTTTCCTTTTCTCTTTATTTCTCTTGCAGATTAGGATCAAAGCCATAAGCATGTTTATTCTGAGGGACTTTATTGAAGAAAATCTCTCTCCCAAGCCCAATGCAGATGTTTGCTGGTCTCCATTGCTGCATCTGCCTCCTGTTTTGGCCCCTTACACAAAAACACTTTTCTTCTTTTTTCCATAGCAACTGCCAAGGTTTACAGATTGCCCGTACTATTGTTTTCTCTCAAAATCTAATAAAATCATCCCTCCATCTTCTTACTGAGTTGGCTTTAGAATTATTTTGTCAACAAAACTAGGAAGCTACTAAAAGGAGACCAGATCGCCCATAAGTGATGTTGGCTGATGCCTGAAGTTTTGAATCTGTGACCTTCCATTCATTTGATGTTACTTTCCTGACCTTGTACCCTCTGCCCAATAGATCTCCTATGGAATTTAAAGAACTTCAAATGCAATAACCTGAGGGTAAAAAAGCCCCAATAGAAAAAGTCTGGATAGTATGTATATGATTCACGGACCTAGGAGGTATGCTTGGTTTCTGGGCTCAATTTATGTCAATATAAAAGTGTAAAAGAGATACTTAAACTTTACCATTTCCTCAATAAATTGTGGTGGAAAGCTTTGATGTCCATATTGAACAGGTAACAACTTGTTCCATGTCAAAAAAAAAAAAAAGTGAAGAACATGTTTAAGTGGGAGAGAAATGAGAGTCTGATAAGTTTTCCTATTGCATTTATGAATTTCTGTCTACACCAATAATGGAAAAGAAGTTAGAGTGAGCTTATGGCATCTACTTGTTACGATATTGCCAAATTAACTTCCCTATGTAATATTATTTTGATTGATATAAAGGAAAATAATTAAATATAGTATTCAGAAAATCTCATAAGTATAAAAAGCAGTACATATGTTTTCACATTCATTTGATTTGGGTAAATTTTTGATACATTATAAAATTTTAATACTAGCTAATTTTTAAGCTGTATTTTCTGTTAACAACTTTTAACCTGAAAATTAGTTTATATCCTTTTTGCATTTATAAGCAAAATTTTAAAAACCAAATTTATAATTTTCTATTTATTAAAATGAGAAATTTTCTTTATCTATTGATCTTTTAATAATAAGAGATATTAATCCTTTGGGAAATTAATCAAAGAAACTGATACCTTTTCAAAGTAGCTCTCCATTCTTTCTAGACATTATCATGTTCTTGGCTCCTTAAGTGATTTGAGTATTTCCATCATTAAAAAAAAAACCTCATTTCCTTCTTCTATTTGCCTTTATAGTTTTCCTTTGTTGCTTTATTCAAATAAATAATCATTGACTCACAGTTACATGTAATCATCTTTAATCAAGCATTCAAATCACTTGAAATTTTGAACATCTTATAATATTTTGCTCCCAAAATAATTTCTACATAAAATTCTGGTCTCTACTAAATTTGACATTTCCCAGAAGCCCATGGAAATTCTGAAAGGGTTTGTTTATTTACCCTGAAAGAGTAAATGTTAAAAATATTTAAGCTATGCTGAATTATGTAAAAAGCACTGCCAAATAACAAGAAAGCCTTAAATTTTCCCATGTCATTTTTATATGGGGAAACATTAACATATATATTTCAAAAAGTGTATGGAATTTCTGTAGATATACCAGTGTGCTCACTGCCTATGATTTATAACCTGGAATATTATGACCAATAATAATGTTTCAGTTACTTTTTTAAATACTAAATTTCACAGAAACATCATAAAAACCTGTATTATATCTATGGTAAAGTTTCACCAGACTCTTAGCTAAGGTTTTTTTAATTTGACATTCAAAGATCATAATGTTTTATTTTTATTATTTCTTTAAGCTTGTTGTAATCATCTCCAAGCCAGTGTACTTCTCCTCAAAAGAAACCTCAAGGAATGGCTATGCAAGGTTCTCTGGGATTCGTACATCTAATAACATTAAATAAATTTTAGTTCCTATTACAGTTTTGAATAAAATGTACAAGGTATTCATTAGCTCAGTAATTAAA
Organism: Sigmodon hispidus; assembly: GCA_004025045.1. NCBI lineage: Eukaryota > Metazoa > Chordata > Mammalia > Rodentia > Cricetidae > Sigmodon > Sigmodon hispidus. Next base: position 88,045 of record PVIH01005805.1, read on the forward strand.
GATTAAGTAGAAAAAGGATTAATTACATTTATTCTATTATGTGTTGCTTTAAGAGAATAGGACAGATTGCTTAATTTGTAAAAACAGACTTCTCCCCTCATCATTTTGGAGGTTCAGAAGTCCAAGAATGAGCACTCATATAAGTCTAATATGAACAACTTGTAAAGAAATTTAGTTTGACTCAGGGCATAAGAGGTTTATGATTCTTGACTTCAATGATTCTTGGCATATAGATAAGAAGATGACAATGATGGTTGAATCACATATCATTGGAAACTTGCCTCATGGCACACAGAAAAAATGTTTGGAGAAAGAGAATGAAAAATTTATAATACCTAATGACACACTTCTAGTGACCTACTTTTTCAGTTATGCCCCACTTCATAAAGTATTCTAAATTCTCTAAATAGCACCACTCGCTGAGGTCCACACTTTTAGCACATGATCTTTTAGGAGTGAGGGTGTTTCATTGCCAAGCCATAACAAGGATACTTTTATTACATCTTCCCATGGCAGACGGTTGTAAGGAAACTATCTCCAAAGGCTGAATGAAGCCTCATTTATAAGATCTTTAACCTTATTAATGGGGAAGGCACTCTCATGCATCAAACAGCACTTAATACTACTGTAACAAGGATCTAGACTGTGCATTTACCTGACTCTCCACTTACATATGGATGTGTCCAGTGAGATCAGCAGTTGGGATGAGAGTTTAATACTTTTGTTTCCATATTGTGTCTGTCTCCATTGCTTTTCTACAGTTACCTGGAAATCCAGGAACAAGTCTCCAGGATAAACATTTTCTAAAACAATTGAATATATTCTGAAATATTAGTGACTTGTACAACAATCTCAAGTCCTCCATGTGAGCAATCCATTGACAAAGGTCAACTAGACACAGTCTGCAGAAAACTGGGTAACTATGCATACCTGCCCAATGCCCCTTTGCCACATTTAGTCCCGCAGTACATCTAGGCACCTTTCTCTTTCATGCACAGAAACAATGACATAAGTTCCATTTCTATTTACTCTATTACTGCTTTCATTTGATCTTGGGGTTAACAGCCACACCTAATGTTTTAGGATTTCCAGAGTCAGCTCCTATATGTAGTCTAGGACTCCTGTTTCACTGTAATATTAGCCACACCTGGAATTTAGAGGGCATATATTTAAATCAGAGTGTGTACAGAGACTAAATATACTGATGAAAGCAATTATTCCTTTTTGATATCCCTAGAATTTATAAACTTTTTCAACATGATTTTATGGAATGTTATTATTAATATAAGTTCAATTATAACAGGACAGGACATGTTGAAAACATTTGCCCTATAATCAAGACCTTGAGTGACATCTTTTTTTTTTCTTCCTTCTTTATTTGTAACATACACTTATGAAGTTGGAGATAATCAGGCAGTTTTAAGTAATTAAGATTTATATTAAAGAGCTAAAGATTAAAAAGCTCACTTGACAGTCAGTACAAGTCACGTACCTTCTATGCACTGTCCATGATAAAAGAAGTAAGTTCATTGGCATCCCCAGATTCCTTAAGATATATGGAGATCTCAAGAGAAACTGAAGTGGTCCAAATCTACAGATACCATGGACATCAATTTTGTGCTGCTATGACAATATCTAAAACTGTACTTTTCAAACAGAAACATATTGTCCCCAGAGTGTGGAGGCTAGTGAGTTCTATCAGTAGTTAAGAATTCTAGGAAGGAACTCTGCATACTACTAGAAAAGAAAGATAACCACCAACCCAGTTATAAAACCTGTGATCTACAATGGTGACCTGCTTGCAAAATATCCCTGTTCAAAGGCGCAAAAGTTGTAGGAGTAACCAAGCACTATCTGATTGGAATTAATGCTCCCTCCCTCCATAAAATAAAACTCATTCCTGAACACTGCTTGAGTAGAAACTGAGACTAGATAGGCCGTGGACTTAGCGGAAAACCAAATTCTACTGTTCCGCTAAAGGAACATAGTTATAAAATGGCACTTAACAACATTATCTTATACTCATAGATCATATCATATTCAGAAATCATTAGAGAAGCTTCTTTCAATAAACAAAAGCACATACTGAGAGATGCAACTGGACAATATGTAAAGAGTAAGGTAAGTTGGAACATTCAGTCTCTACCAAATTCCTCCCCTCACAGCTCAGAGAACTCTTCAGGAAAGGAAACGAAAAAAAATTGTAAGAACCAGAGGGGATGGATGACACCAATGTAACAAGGCCTCCTAGACTGAATAGGAATAATGCACACATGAATTCAAAGAGACTGCAACAGCATCCACATGACCCATACAGGTCTAACTAAGTCAGTGCTAAGAGGGGAACAGACACAAAAGCCCACCCTTAATTCCAGAAGATATCTCCAATTGATAACTGCTTACAAAGGAAAATGTAGCTTTTTCTCATGGTGTTGCACAGGGTATACAGATCATACTTAAGGACAGGCCCCATAATCAGCAGTAAATGGCCAACAAAAACAAATTCAATGGTATTTTTAAATGTTTTTTTATATCACAATTTTGTGTCTGAGCAATTTTTTCCTTACGTATCTTTCACTGAATATTATTCTTAGCATTTTGCTTTTATGGGTTTTCTAGGTGTGCAAATATGTTTATCTTGGGATCTGCTAGTATTTTTGTGCCCTTTCTTTGGCTCATTTTTGTTTGTTTTGTTCTATGTTTTACTTATTTTGTTTTTTTGTATCTTTTATTTATCTAGTTAGTTAGTTATTAGATGCCTATTTTTATTTTAATGTGAACAAGAAAGCATGTGGATTTGGATAGATGAAGAAATGGAGAGGAACTGGGAGATGTTAGGCAGAAGAAAAACTATAACTAGAATATGTTTGAATAACCAGAGAAGCACCTCCATTTTGAGCAAAAGTCCCTGAACCCCAGATTGAAACAGGCTTAAGTTCTGCTAGGCACAAAGTACAAAACAGGAGACAGTTTAGGAGCAAAATGATAGCCATGAAATGTCCCAACCCATGAGATAGTTTAGGGAGGAAGGTTTGACAAACATCTGGCTAAGAAAACAGAAGAATTTTGGTTCTTTTTTTTTTTTTTAATCTATTTATCATTTATTTATTTATTTATTTTTAAGGATTAAACACAATTGGCAAATTCTTAACCAAATTAAACAAATAAAGGGAAGACCTACTTCAACAAAACTAGAAATTGAAAGGCAAACATTTTAACAGATATGAATGAAATTCCAGAAAATCATAAGGAGATACATTAGACATTTGTTTTGATAAATTAAAGATTCAGAAAAAAGTGGTGAGTTTTTAGATAGAAAAAATTAAACCTGAATTCAATGAATGAGTTTAACAAATACATACTTCGTAACCTTGAAATACTTGAAATACTAATAAAATAAGTCCCTAAAAACTAGCTAATCAGAATTGTATTTTTACTAAGACTCCTAATTGATGTATACCCTTGTGGTTTTTGCCTTTAAAACTCAGGTTGCAGAGGGGTAGGTACCTCCTCCGGCCACCACTATCATGGTGTGCTAGTGATAGGGTCCCTTCTGAAGATTATACTTTTCTTTTTTTTTGGGGGGGGGGGAACTTGCTCCTTCAATAAACCTTGCTTTTGCATTTCAGAGAGTTCAAGTCTCTGGTAGTCTCTTCAGGGTTCCCTCAACCAGGGTACAACAATATTAATGCAAAAAACTTATTTTCTTTTTTATTATCTATTTATTTATTAACCTCTATTACTATATAAAAGACCTATTTGTATTGAAATTTCTTTAAAAATATACAGCATTGAGGATATCATAAAGGGAGAAACTTGATAAACACAGCTTCAAATTTAACAATAGTTGTAGTTAGCTTCTTCTTATGTAGCCATATTAAATAAGCAGGGGATGGACCCATGCATTAGTGGACTTTAAGCAAAAGCATCTTCTTTCATTGGAAGAGGATGGACGAATAAAGTGATTTAAAACACACAAAAAAACCCCCTCTATTTTCTTTTTTTAAAAAAAAAATACTTAAGGATAAAATACGATTGGCAAATTCTTAACCAAATTAAACAAAAAAGGGAAGATCAAACCTAATTTTGATGCAAACAACATATACTCAAACTAATAATTATTATTTTTCTTTTTTTAGTTTCAATGGAAAATATTCAAAGCTTTATTAAGATCTTAGGTGTCATTTAGTGGAAAATTCTGTGTGGTGTGTATAAAATCTAAAATTCATCTCCTTGAACTACACTGAATTCTCAATATCTTTTTTTTTCTAATAAGAGCAGCAATGCAAGAGTTTCCCATATTGACTATATTGCAGCCTAGCTTTCCTAAGTTTCCATTTTAGCTCAGCCTCACCTTTTACCTATAAAAACTACAAACTCCCACTACAAATAGATAAACACCAGCATATTTCATTCTAGTTTCAGCCCCTGGCTGTGAAATGATTCCCAATATTCCCATAAAGTTTCTGCATTAGCAAACATAATGCTGCTGGTAAAATTTAGTTTGCCCCCAAGTTTACCAAAACAGCCTTGTCTAACCTAACCCAAAATTGATAATAGAAGACAGGGCTCTAAACTCCTTTCCCCAGAACTTTCTTTAAAGTCTTAGAAATATACTTTTGGATTATAGATTTAGATTTTCAACTCTTCAAAATTATCTTTTCAAGGATTTGAGGCCAGTCCATTAAATGCAAAAGTCAAGGAACGAGCTCTGAGGTTTCACTTGTAGTGCTTGTGGGAAGATAAAAAGCTACTGATAGAATGTGAATATTAGTCACCTCTAAAATCTATTCTTTAAAAAACAAAGTTACAGAATTTAGAGACACATCCTTTAAGAGAAGTTATGCCGCCAAGGATCCACCACCTTCAGTGGACTGATGCCATTGTTGTAGGGATGCATTCTGCATAAAAGAACATTCTGGTATTTCCCTAGACTTTCTTGACCTTTCAACTACTATATCTCATGCTATAGAAAGAACACCTTTGTTGATGCTTGATACTTCATCATTGATCTTCTCAGTCCCTACAATCATAAGTCAATAGAATAATAGTATAATAATAATAATAATAATAATAATAATAATAATAATAATTCAATATAAACTGGACATTTCCAGATAGAATATTATACCAGCCAAAACAGATGAAGAAATCTAGCCTGAGGAGGTGGCCTGCTACTGTGGAACACTACATCCTAAAGTGAAGCACAACCATTTAACTTATTTATCTGAGGGTATTAAGGAGCAAGGTATTTAGATTTGTTGATTTATGTTTTTAGCTTTCCTTTTTTTTCCTCCACAAGACTGAATAAAGCTCCTTGTAAAAATTCAAAGAGAAAATGTCAAATGGGAAAAAAAACAACTATGCCTGAAATTTCAAAATATAACACAGAGATTAAAACAGAAAGGAACTCAATACTGTCCTCTTGCCTCCACAGGTACGTATACAGGTGTATGCATATGCACGGGTGTGTACCACAGTACACATTCATGTATGAAACACATAGGCATAGAACACATAAACCACATTCGTATAAACACAACAAACAGAGCATCACATACACACACACAGAGAAAGGGGGAGAGGACAGAGAGACAGAGAGAGATGGGGGAGAGAGAGAGAGAGAGACAGAGAGAGATAGTGGAGAGAGAGAAAGAAAGACAGAGAGATAAAGAGTTCTTTGGTTTTTTTTTTTTAATCTGAATATAATAAGAGTCTTTAAAGTATGGCACTTCCATAAAACCCTTACAGGTAGGAAGCTGTTAAACCCATATAAGTATGATGATGAGTAGCCCAAACACCATACTTTGTTTCTGTAATTTTTTTAAATTATGAATTTTGCTCTTTATTGCTTTATATCACTATATATAATGCTTGACTAAATACAAATACATACAAAGATATTAATTGAAAGACAATGAAAATACTTTTTCCATTTTCCTTTTAAATATTTTTGAAACGAGAGCAGCGATCACAATCCCAGAAAGAGAAGCATGGGATGTACTCATTCATTAGTGGACTTTGAGAGAGAGAGAGAGAGAGAGAGAGAGAGAGAGAGAGAGAGAGAGAGAGAGAGATTGTATACAAGAGCTCAAGACTAGAACATAGCTAAATGACACAGTGCCTCACTTCTGCATTGATGGCCTCTGGCAGCGGTAAGGATGAGGAAAGACTTTTTCGTAATTTTATTGGTTTACATCAACCACATTCATATGCTATCTCTTCATTTCTGGTAGAGTCAGGGATTGATTCCCAGCCTTGATCACTTTTACTTTTTTGAAGTTAATTTGTGGGTTCTTGCTCCTAAGACTTAAGTTGGTAGAAAACTTATTACTTTTCTCCAAACTGTCTACCTCTAAATAATATTATAGCTCTCTACAAGTGGATTAGCAGCTCTTTCCCCTTTTTTATTTAATTTTTTTAGTTTAAAAGATATTTTTTCCATACCCACTACTGCTCCTCCTTCCTCCCTTCTTCCCAGTCCTTCCAAAACCTTCCCTTTATTCAGCAGAAGGATGGATCCTCTTCATGTATTTAATGTGTTAGCCAGTGTCTTTTATAGATTAATTGAGTCCATTGATGTTAAGGGGTATTAATGAGCAGTGATTGTTAATTCTTTTTTTCTGGTGGTAGTGCATTTTGTTTATTTCCCTCTTGAGGGTGTTGCTTCTGTGCAATTATCTATTGCTTGTGGCTGTGTGAGTGTATCTAGCTTTGTTAGTTTGGGGTTTTTCTTCTACTGTTTTCTATAGTGCTCTATGGGTAGATATTATTTAAATATGATTTTATCATAGAATATCTTGTTTACTCATCTATTTATTTATGGTAATTGAGAGTTTTGTTGGGCATAGTAATCTGGAGTGCCAACTCTGGTCTCTTAGTTTTCTTAAAACAATTATCTAGGAACTTTTAGCTTTCATAATCCTCATTGAGAAGTTAGCTATTATTCTGATGAGTCTGCCTTTATAAGTTTCTTGGCCTTTTTTCTTTGAAGCTCTTAAAATTCTTTTTTATTCTATTTGATTATTATGCAGTGAGCAGACCTCTTGTGAGGTGTAGTCTATTTGGTGTTCTGGAAGCTTCTTGTATCTTCATATGCATTTCCTTTTGTAACTCTCAGCGTTTTCTTCTATGATTTTGTTGAATATGATTTTTGTGCCTTTGAGCTGGTTCTTCTTCTTTTTTTTATTCCTATTTTTCTTAGGTTTGGTCTTTCCATGGTGTCCCAGATTTCCTGGATGATTTATGTTATGATTTTTTTTTTAACTTTAGAGGGTTTTGGTTTTGTTTTTTTTACAAATCTATTTTCTCTATTCTGTATCTTCTACACCAGAGAGTCTCTTCCATCTCTTGCACTCTATGAGTTATGCTTGTATCTGTAGTTCCTGTTTTTTATTCAGATTATTCATTTCCTGTATCCCCTTAGTTTATGTCTTTTTTATTACTTCTATTTCAGTTTTTAAGTCATGCGTTATTTATGTCACCTGTTTGATTGTTTTTTCTTGGTTTTCTCGTCTTTCTTTAAGAGACTTATTATTTTCTTCCAATGTCTTGCTTGTCTTTTTCTCTATTTCTTTAAGAAAGTTGATGTTGGGATGAGGAAAGCAGATTTGCCTGGAGTGGATGCTGAACTGAGCTACCTTGGGACTTTAGGACCTCCTGCCCTTTCTGGGGAGGAGATAAAGAGATGGGGAGAAGAGAGAGTGACTGGTAGGGTCATGAGCTAGAAGGGAGTTTGAACAATGGGATACATGGATAAAAAAAATGACACTTTATTCATAATAAAAAAGAGAAAGTTTTTCATTTCTTCTATAATGTACTCTTTAATGACGTCTATCATCCATATAAAGATATTTTTAAGGTTGTCTTCTTCTGTTTCTTCTATATTGTAATGTTCAGGTCTTGCTGTTGTAGAACCACAAGGTTCTAGTGGTGCCATTTTATTTTTCATTAACTGATCACAGTTCCAGCTGCAGACTGATTACCAGAAAAGATGGGTAGATGCAAGTTCCCCATTCCCCAGGTTAAGAGTCAGTATTTTTAAAGAGATCAAGCAATGGAAAAACATGTTTTGTGTTTGTTCATTAGTATTTCCTATTGCTTTAGGTGTATGTTTTTCCCAAAACACTTCCTTCAGCATAAGGCCCATTTAACAGTACATTTGCTCAAGTTTCATGCCTCTAAGAATAGGGTTTTATTATATTTATTTTTATAGATATTTTCACTACCAATAAGTTTTAGATTGGTGTGCTGTTTTGTGTCTTCTCTTGAATTGTTTTAAATATCGCCATCTTCTCCAGTTCTCATAGATTCTTGAGGACAATATGCTATCATCCTTGACTTTTGAACTTCATGACGCCTTTGAACTTCAACTTTTGAGCTGTTTACTCCTTTATTGCTTTTATTCCTTACTTTGGTTACAACTTATCTCACAGTTTAGCCCAGTTGTATTTTAACTTTGCTTTAGGTTTATTTCTCAAGATTTGTAAAATGTCTGGATATTTGAAGTCACTTTTTTTGTCCAGTCATTGTTAAACACAGATAGTGTGTAATCTACTTGTAATTCTGAATATATTCTTTATTTCCAATATTTTATTATAACTTAATAGAGGTTTTATATGGATCTTTTAGTCATTTATTTCTATTTTAATCATATTTATTGGATAGAATTTTATCATCTTCAGCATATTTATGATAGTTACTTTAACATCTGCACCTGTTAAATTTATCATCACTGTCATTCTTATGTCAGTTTATATTGACTGATTTTTCTGCTGTGTAATATTTTTCTGCTTGTTGTAACATCTGGTAATTTTCTTTTGGAAGTCAGCCATTGTGCATTATATATTTTGGGGATCTGGGTTTTTTTTATTGCTTTAAATGATGTTGTACATTTTTCTATGGTGCAGTGAAATCACTTATGTCAGTTTGAATGCCTCACATACTGCCTTTAAGTTGGCTTAGAGTGAATTCAAGATCCTATGGGCTAGAAATGATGTCTCCTCAGAGCACTGCCTGAAGACTTGTGTGTTAAAAACTCATTTCATTTTGTCTGATGGGATTCTCAATGATTTCAGCCCACATGACATTATGATCACTGCCCCTACTATTTCTCATGATTTTTTTCATTGTCTTGCACAGTTATTTTTTAGCTGGAGGAGTGGTTCTGTTGCCCCATCTATCTCTATACAGTTAGTTTCCCCTCTATAATAAAATCACACATTCTAGGTGGATTTAATCTTTTCACCTCTGATACTAGTCTCTTTGGTCACATCAAGGAGCAAATCCTGCTGTTCTTCCTCCCATAAACAATCAGATGAATAACATTTGTGTTTACTCCATTTGCTTCTCTTCCTCCATGAATCATAGGCCAGGACTGCCTCAAATTCAATGTTGAACAACCACTGTGTTACATACTTTGCCTCTCTATTTTCCTAGTTGTTTCATTTATTAGTGTGAATCTGATTCTGGTTATTTTGTGGTAATGTAAATAATCCCTATTCATTATAAAGATATATGTATATATATTCAAATATAGTATTTATTTTAATTGTTTGAGGATTTCATGCATGCATACAATGTATTTTGATAATATTCATCCTCTACTCCTTCTTCTAACTACTCCCTTATCTACTTAAGCTTCTCTTTTTCCTCCAAACTTTGTGTCCTCTTTCTTTTAATAACTCATTGAGTTCCACTGACCATATACTCATGGGTATAGAACCATCCACTAGAACAGTTCTACCAGGAACACATCCTTCTACCTCAAGAAGCCATCAATTGCTCATAGGTCCTCAATTGAGGTGTGAACTTGGGAAGTCCTCCCTCTTCTATGCTAAAATGTTGCCTGATTTAATCTTATGCAAGGTTTGTGTGGGAAATCACATCTGTCATAAAAGTTCAGTGATCTGACCAAGTTTAAAACACACTGTTACACTAGAGTGTTCCTTAAACTATGGCTTTTACAATCGCACTCCCCAGATATTCCTCGAAGGGAAGGGGAATGATACGCCTCACTTATCGCTGAGTTTTTCATTCATTGCACTTTGACCAGTCTCTTGGCTCCACTGTGACCGCTGTTCTGCCTAGTTTTTTGTTTTGTTTTATTGTCGTCCTCACCCAAATGAAAGTCACCTGTAGAAAGGGAACCTCACCTGAGAAAATATTTCCATCAGATAAGCCTGTAGGCAAATATATGGGGCATTATTTTTTGATTATTTGATATGAGAAAGCTACTTGAGGGTGATAGCTCCCCTGGGCAGTTGGCTGTAAGCTGTATGGAAAAGATGACTGTGAGAGCCTTAGGGTACAAGCCACTAAATAGTCTTCCTTCACGGTTTCTGCTTTAGTTCCTGCATCCAGGGTCCTTTCCTACTGTTACTTCTTGTCCTGAATTTCCTCAGTGATGCACTTTGACAGGGAATTGGAAGATGACAAACTCTTTTCTTCCCAACTTGCTTTTGGTTAAAATGTTTTATCACAACAGCTAGGACAACTGTCATCTAGTGCACAAACAAACTTCTCTCACGAGGTCTGAGAGCTGCATCAATCTATAAGTATAGAGATACAAATTTAGAGGGTAGTTTGACATAATGTCCCTTTAGACAAATAATAGTAGCAATTATTGGATATATGAGCTACTCAACCATGGATTCTTGACCAGACTTACAGTACCAGAAATACCTCCCCTCTTATGGCACAGATTTTATATCCAGTGAGAAGGCAGCTGAATACGTTCATTACATTCAGATCAGTATTATATTCACAGGCATATCAAGCCCCACTGGTCATTATTGTTCTCTGCAGGGTTCATAGCTCAGTAAGAGTGACTTTTCTCTTACTGCAACCTAACTAACACCTTCCTGTACTATGAAAGCTATCAACACTGAAGAAGCTTTGTGATCCTTACCATCTTAATTTTTCCATCCTGTGACCAAAGGGTATGAAGTCTTCAGCAGGCATTCCTACATGACTAATACTTTAAAGGGAAAAAAGGCATAAAAATGTCATGGTAATTTAAAGTACAGGTTAAGTAAATTTAGGAGTAATGAGAAAATGTGCCATATCAAGATCAAAATGAAAGGCCAATCTACCAGAAAAAAATAGGAATCTAAAATTATAGTGATTAAGTCTGGAAGTTGAAGTAAAGCATATGATCTGTAGTTTAGTGGTAGTTTATGAAATACTGGAACTTTTCGATATTACACAAAAATTGTGCATGTTAGCTTTGCCAAGGAAATTATTTTTATGGTGTTGTTTTAGTTTTGATTTTGAAACAGAATTTCTCTGTCCTGGAACTCACTTTATAGACTAGGCTGACCTCCCAAATGCTGAGATTAAAGGTGTGTACCACCATACACATCTAGAAATAATTTTTAACAGAATCTTAAAAGAAAAAAAACAGTTGGCTAAACCATTCTCCACATCAAAAAAAAAATATGATTTCTTTTCCCCACTGTGCCATTTTAGGTTGTTCTGTTTAACATTCTGTTGTATAAACATATGCTGTCATTTAAGTACCACATTGAAACAAGGACACAACAGCTAAGACTGCTGCCTATGCATCATGAAAACTTCACATCCAGTGGTCCAAGAAGTGTTCAGAGAAAAATACTGAGTACAATCTTTCCACCTAACACATTCAGCTTTCTGTTTTCCCACAACCCCTTTCAGTGGATGATTAAGGCATTCACCCTAGGATTTAAATATTCCATTTCTTCATGTATATTGCTGATCTCTGTCTCACTCAGTGTTCTCTTTGTTCCTTTCAAACTTTTCAATTCTTGCCTCTCCAGAACAAGAGGGGGAGGATTGTGTTCCATTCAAGGTACTCCTGCCACCCTACTCCCTGCTCAGGGTTCCATAAGTAATATATATTTGAATATAAATCCAGTTTCCATGGTGTTCTGAGTTTAAACCCCATGACTAAAAAGCTGGGAACTATCACAGGTCATCTTCAGCAGCACCAATGAAGACACCTAAGTGAGAGACAGAAGCAGAGTAAGGTTAACCCTTGTGAAGGACCCATGGTCATGGGTTACAGGGCTAGACATTAGGTTGTCTGGTGGCACTGGAGGCCTGTCTGTGACAGGCACACTGTAAGTTCTCAGACCCAATGCCTTCTTTCTGATCATGGCCACGTGCTATCTCCTCTGACATTGGGATTCTCAAACAGCAAAGGGCTCAAGACAGGAACTGACACAGTAGCTATTCCTGTAACAAGAAAATCCAGGTCTTGTCATAACAAACTGGTGTGTAATTGTTCCAGTCATGAAATAATGGTTTTGAGATTATGACCTTGTCACCTACCATGTGGCCAAGAGAGTTTCCCTCTTGGGGAACACTAAACATTCTCGTTTTTCCTCTTTCCATTTTGATGTCCGCCCAATTCTAGATTCAGTATACATTTTTATAAGTTATTTGATCATGAAACAATTTTGTCTAAAACTCACTGATAAGAATTCATAAAAAAAGAAGAGGTGGAAGAAAAAGTGAAGTAATTTAACTCAGAAATCCTTATTGTAACTGCTGGAAACATTGCTCAACTGAGCACAGAAAAAAAAGACAATGATGAAAACTGTCTCATGCACAAGATCATGCTTTTAACATGGCAAATTTATCTGTAGGTTCAGCATAATTTCTACCAAAATCTCAACAAAATGTTTTCTTTAAAAAAATTGTACTTGAATAAATATATATGCTTAAACACATGAGAAATGGACTTAGATTCTAAACCATTATCATAATTTAGTTAAAATGTATCATAATCCTACATGTAAAAACAATTTTAATATAAATTTTAGAATAAAACAAAATAGAACTTAGTGGCTTTGAATTAGGACAAGATATCTCAGATATAAATATAACAGCACCATCTAGACAAGAAAACAGTGTGAATGGAATGGATTTATTTAAAATATTTTTCTCTTTATAAAAAGCATCAGTGCCATAACAGAGAAACAAATCACTGGGTCTGAATATTATATATATATGTATATATATTTATATTGTATATCATATATAATATATAAATTATATATTTTTATATATCTTTTTAAAAGACTTGGGTTCAGAATGTATGGAAAGCATAAAACTTCCACAAGACAACTCAAATAAATCATTGGATAAATACTTGAATAGACAATTTACATAATGTGTTTACATGACCAGCAAGTACAATTGGGAAGCTCAATAGTATCTATCCCTCGGAGAATGCCAAGCACCTACATAGTACACCAAATTTACACTAAATGGACAGGTCTTGATTGATCAAACAGAATGCAGATGGGAAATCTACTATGATGAAGAAAGAAGTATCAGAGTGGCAGAAGAGATGGATGTAAAGTTCAAAAATGTTTCTACTTAAATTTGCAAAGCAATATTATCTACAGTACTCTCAAATTCAAAACAAAATGTATCACTTAGTAAAAGATGGACAAAATATGCTACATCAAGACAATGGAATATGATTCAATATATGGAGAAACAAATTGTTAAGGCACACTTCAACATGGATGAATGTCAAAAACAATGCTCTGAATGATAACAACCAGGTTTAATACCAATATTGCAATATTCGATTCATGTAAAGTTCCCCAGAAAATAAAGACACAGAGACAGAGAAAGGAAGCAGATTAACTGTTGCTTAAATAGAAGATATAGATGCCATCCAGTAGAAGCCAATGCCAGAAACATGTCACAGTGATGGTTTCATACCTCTTTAAAACTCCTAACAGTCCTTAAGTTAATTGTATTCATGATTTTTACATATAATATCTGATATGTAAATTCCATCTTTCTAAATACATTCCAGTTGGAATGAATTCATGAGGAAGACTTGGATGTGACCATTTCCCTGGGAAAAGTAAACCTGATCTGAATACAGTCAAGAATCAGTCTTTATTTGTCTCAACTCCTCTGTGTGTGTGTGTGTGTGTGTGTGTGTGTGTGTGTGTGTGTGTGTGTGTATCACACATACCTTTGGATTGTCTCCTCCATTTAATTAAACTGTATTTTTACTTGATAATTAAGAAAATCAATTCTTCAAGGTGTTAACTTAGTAAATACTGCTGATCACATGACAAGTATGTCCCTGGCACAGTTCAAATTATATTTCTAAGGTCTTTTTTCCTTTTCTTAAGGGCATTGTTTTTTTTTTCTTGTACTTCTCCTAAAGATTTAAGTCCTTTTTCAGTAGCACATTGTCTGTATATTTTTTCTAGATAAAACATTTCCAAACCTATACAAAAGACATAGCTATCACTGAATACTAAATAAGTGGATATTCTCTCTCAAACCTAGTACTGCTGTTTTTCTTAGTTCACACTTTTTTAAAAAAAAATTCAACACCTTTAGTTCTCCACCTTTCTTCAAGCAGCTGAATGTCTAATTTTCAACAGTTTCCCTACAAATAGAAATCACTATTGGTATGGTAAGCATTTGGAGTTTTATTATTGATTTATGCCTTGGGTGAAGAGGTTAATTAAATGTGAATTTTAAGCCGACAACATGATTAGGAGAGTGAAGCAACTGGAATTCATGAATACTTCCAAGGCCATTAAAACTATTTAAAATGAGCAATGAATGAAGGGGGAGGGTGGGGGTGGGGTAGTCATATAGAGCAGCCTAGCTATTTGTGACTAGATTAATGAAATTCTGAAGAATTACAGAATCCTTCCAAGGCATTCAAGTCCAGCTGGGTTTTTACTTTGCATTTATATTGACATTAGCAGAGAATATAATACATTCTTAATAAACCACTCTTCCATGTTCTCTTTGTTTTTTTCTATTTCAAATTGCATTTTCAAGCCTGAGTTTATCCACATCAGCAAGCCAGTCTAGAAGAGTGTCTCGGCTTACCAACACATAAAGATTTCACAGGATGGTTTGTTAAAATGCAGGAAGATGACTTTAACTCAGCCCTTCAATTTTCCATGGTTCTCAGGCACAACTTTGAAGGTCATCTTTAAAAAATTTGAATGAAGATGTTATTTTTATAATAAAAAATGCTGAAACATCATTATAAACATGTGATTTGTTGTATTATTATGATGCTTGTTGCAAAATTGTAACTATATAGCAAAACATTTGGTGCATTTTAATTTTTATCAGGCTTAATTCTACTTATTATATAGTGGGATGAATAGATCTGTAATAGTGATACAAGACACAGAAATGAAACAACATTCCAAATGGAGTAAGACAATGTCAGTGTCAAACTCACTGTGATGTAACAAGCTAGTGATACTGCAGTATTAAGACCATCTATTATGTAGAAACAGCAAAAAAATATGGACATGGATAGATATCAAGTCAGCATCAAAGGCTTTGAAAAATGGAGTTTGAAAATTAGTCTAGAGTCAGGTATTTCAGGTAGAGAGGATTAAAATTTCAGATGACAAATGCTAAACTGATGGCTGGCTAAGGTGGTGACATGGGAGAATAAAACATTTTCAATTAAAAACTATGAAACCATACACTGAAGCAAGGGGGAAATTCTCTCACTTAAGACATACAAAATAGTAACAAGGGAGTGACTGTAAGGAATCACTGAGTTTTGTCCAACAATCTCCTCTATATCAGGGTGGGTAATAGCATTATTCCAATAGGTTGTATCCTTTGATGGTTGGGTAGGATTTTCAGAACATAGGGAGTGATCCTCCGTTTGAAGAGGCTAGATGGATTGTGGTGACATGTTATATATTTAATAAACCCTGTCTAGAATATCAGAGAACAGAGACACCCACAATCAATTCAGGATGGTCAGAGAGTGGTGACCTATGCCTTTAATCTCATAACTCCAGAAAGAAAGACTTTTGTGTGTTTCTGTGAGGTCAAGGTCTAACTACCAAATAGTAGCTCACACCTTTAACCTTAACCTGGATGTGATTTAAGGGAGGCATAGGAAGACAGATTATTCAATAGAAGCATTGAGAAGCGAGGCTGAGGAAGCTAGAAGACAGCTGGGTGAGATTTACTGTGGTCTGTTTTCTCTCTCTGATATTCCAGCTTTTCCCTAATATCGAGCTCTGAGTTTCATTTAATAACATCCAGAATTCATGCTACAATGGAGCATTTCATGATTTTTGCAATCCCAGGGATGCTAGGAGAGCCTTTGTTTAGGCAGTCTTAGTTGTGGGGTAAAAAGCCTTGAGTTGCTGACTACATCCCTAAAGCTCTGAGATAGGGAATGGATTAATCCTTTGATGGATTTTTAAGATGGTGGCATTAACAATAAGAGGTGGCTTCTACCTCGAGGAAATTGGTCAGTGATGTGTGGACATAAGGCCTGTCCTTCCCTATGTACCTTGTTCTGGTTTCTCAGGCATCTCCATCTCCTTGATGCTTGGCCCTAACCCTGGCTCAAAGGAGCAGGCTGAAATATGAAATTCCTGAAACCATAAGCTAAAGTCTTTGGTTCAATTTATATTGTTTCTGCCTAATGATTTTCATAGCATTAACATACCTCTTTCGTATTTTATTTCCACTTCAGGAACTCAGTTTACCTATAGTAAAAAATATTAATTCAATATATTTAGTCACTTTTCTTGTCAGTAACTTCACTTGGGCCAGGTAGCCAGCCTGGCCTGCCACACAAGCCTGAGTTATCCTTTTGTTGGGTCTGGGTAGAGACACTTTTTACCATAGAGGCGGGTCATTGATGACATTCTGGGTTACATAAATATTATGTGTTAGGATGAAACCTTGTACAATGGCAGCTACTCTGGAGGCTTGGGCTGGAAGATTATAAGTCTAAGATTAGCCTGGACTACAGAGTATTATGACAGTCTAAAAGAAAACATACAAACAAACACATAATTACCAAGAGCAGCTTAGTGAAGTCCAAGACCAACTTCTAGTTTAGAAGATTATTTTAGAGTCCACTGCTCTGATATGTATGCTGGCCTTGAAGTGTGAGTTTAATATAGTTAATCTCTGAAATATTTTTACCAAAATGGAAATGATTATATGAGCATTTAGTAAGATGTGAGTATACACAACAAAACTGGTTATTAGAAGAGGTTGTTCCCAAGAGACAGAATGCCACCCCTATTACTTAACAAGGATACCCTTAGATGACTCCCCATAGCCACTTCCTGTCTGCTTTACTGTTATTCTTGCATCATTATGACCTGAGAGAACAGTAGGCACAATGGAAGAGTTTGTATTGGTCCAGAGTTTCAGAGGTTTCAGTGTGCAATTTTTGGTCCTGATGTTTCTGGGCCTGTGGTGAAGGAGAAAAGCATATTGGGACACATGCTGGAGCAAAATGACTCACCACAACGTAGGCAGGAGGCACAAGGAGACAGGGAGGGGTCCAGAGAAACATAACCATCAAGGAGATCCAGCAAGTAAGAACCCATTCTTTCAAGAATAACTTCCTAAAACAATGGGACCAGGGACCAAGGGACCAAGCTTTAACATGTTAAGCTTGAGGGAACCATTCCTTATTTAAACCAAAGCACCATTAAGAGGGATGCTGTGCCTTAGGACTGCACAGGACCCACACATATCCCTAAGCTTTTTCATGTTTCTAGCAGTCCAGGATCAACAGAGCCAGGGTTACAGGAAGTAATTTCCCTCATCTTCCTGTCCTGTCATGAATCTTTATTTCCAGCTTTTGTTTCATTCCATAGAGGCTGAGAGATTGAATATTAGCTCCCTTCAGAGAAAACCCTACTCTCCACTGGTGTGTGCATATCCTTAATAGTTACTTCCAATCCCTCTAGCACAAGACACACACACAAAGTAGCACTCAGTGGGTCTCTTACTTTTCCTTCTGTATTACACATGTGAACTGTGAGCTCATTCATCTGTAATAGTCATTAAATTTTTGTTTCTTCAATATTAAAGTTATATACACAGAATTTCAGCAATGTGCTTTGTGGGTTTTTTTTCCCCTGGAGTGTCCAGAATAGTGTCTTCTATATAAAACATAATAAAGTACTGAGTAAATAAAAGTAAGCCTATTTTTCTTTAATGTCTTAAAACGATATACATTTTTCCTGTAGGTTTCAAAGCTCCCATTTGAACAAACAAGCAACAACAAAGATGCAGTCTCATCTGTGTGCTTCTAAGGCAGTGGTCCCCAATCTATGGGTCATACTCCCTTTGGGCGGTCAAATGACCTTTCATAAGTGTTACATATCAGATATGCTGCATATCAGATATGTATGTTATGAGGCATAACAGTAGTAAAACTGTAGTCATGAAATAGCAACAAAATGATATTATGGTTGGGGTTACCACAACATGAGGAACTGTATCATAGGGTCACAGCATTAGGAAGATTAAGAACCACTGTTCTATGCCATCTTGAGCCTAGTAGACAAGTTCACATACCCTAGAGCGGTGTTTCCTTCATAAATTTGTGCATACATTTATCTCTCTAACAGATGCCGAGTCGTTCTCAGGGTGTCCTGGTAGCAGCTGCCATTTACCAACATAATAAAGAAATGGCTGACTGTTATTAATAATTTGTGCTTTCTTAACTTTAACTTAAGTTGCTTGCATATTTATTCAAGGCTCAACCTTGAAAGAAGCAGGACACCAAAGAATGGAGTTGGAAAATAATAAGGTGTGTGGATAGAACGTGACAGAGGATAAGTTGAATTAGTGTGCAGATTTTCAAAAATTGCTATCTGTTGAAGAATTAAGATGAGACAACCCCAAAGAACAATGAAGGACCAAAGGAAGGGTCTCTGGGAGCCAGTGGATGTTCAGGGAATTTGAGACAAAAAACAAAACAAAACAAAACAACAACAACAGGTATTTGTATTTACGACAGAAGTTAGGACCACAAAATACAACAAAATCTACTTTAAAAGTTTATTGGTAAGGAGTGAAGAAAGAGGGGTGTGTGCAGACCTGCCTGAAGGAGATTGAAGAAAGTATGGAACACATGGGGTCTGCTATTAAAGGGAGATCAGCATGAGAGACTTATGTAGTCAGTTCCACATTCAAGAAGATTACGTAGTCACATTGTGCATGTGCATGGATTATTAATACATGCAGCCTTAAGACCCTGGGGTGACTAAACATCTTGCTTGTATTGTGAGGGCACATGTGAGGCCATAGGACCCCAGAAGTTTCTAGAGATGCAGGAAATGCTAACAGTAGTGAGTTCAAACATGGTTGGAATTTCTAACCAAAGCTCTAGGGAAGGCAACAGGAAATCCCAACAGAGTTCCTCAAGATTATCTTTCCATTCTACAAATACAGCACCAAAAATTTAAGCCAGTGTCCCCAGCGCAGTGGCCTTCAATGTCCCTGGACTACACTCTGATCATTTAACAAGGGTCAAGTGAGAAATTGTTTTGCTTTATTCTTATGTGTTGTGTTCTTATTTAATTCAATTCACAAGAGGCGACTAAGCACTTTGGTGTCACGGTTATTTACTTTTTATGAAAACATTTGTAATGATATTGTAAAAGTTAAAGAGGAACTAAAATCGCATGGCTATATTAACAGTTGGAATGTGCTTCTCATTGGGGTATGGTGGTTAAGGGACCTTTCATTGTCTGTATGTCTGTGACATCCTGGGTTACTCCACAAGAAGTCCAGGAGAAAGGTTGTTGTTCTCCTCTCCTGGGCTTACAGTGCAGTGGACATGAGAGCCCTAGCATCCTGCTGGGGCTTCTATGCTCATGCTCCCACCATTTGTGAGAAGGAGCAGAATGAGTTGGAGGGAGTAGTCCTTCAGAGTGAGAGACAGAAGCAGAATGGCTGCAGACAACTAGGGAAAATACTGTGGGAAATCAGCCTCTACTCAGTATCTTTCCTATCTGAGTTACTTTCTAGAGAAGTGGACAAATTTACTATTTTTTACAACTTTACTTCCTGACAGACCCATCCCTGGTTACTTTTGCATCAACTCTATGCCCAACCATAACTTGGCATTTTTGTGCTGTATCTGCAAACCTATACAGCAATGCATGGTGGAAACTGTCAATATATTAGGATTTCTCCTGCCCTGGGCCTGTTCTGCCAGAGGGCTCAATAGCAGAGGATGCTATCACATCCATCTTTGCAATGGGCTTTCTTTTAGACCATCAACCAGCTCCAAAATCATGACATAGAGACTTATGATTAGTTATGAATGCTCAGTCTTATCTCTTATGTTAATGTTTCTCTTTACATTTTGCCTTAGAAATTTTTACCTCTGCTCTCTCCCTCCTCCCCTCCCTCCTCCCCTCCCTCCCTTCTTTCTTTTTCTTTTTCTCTATATATCCTACTTTCCAGCTTCTTGTGTCTGACTAGCTGATAACTGGTTTCTGGCCCTGGGTGTGTCCTTTTTTTCTCCCTTACTCTTCTCTCCTTGTTCTTATTTTTTTAATTATTATTATGAATAAAGAAGTCACATTTTCTATCCTTGTATCTCCTTATTCAAGGTCCCTTCCCCCTCCCACCACATCAGGTCATTCTCTCTTCTCCACATCTTCTTTTCTCTCCTTCTTCTTATTTTCTCTGCCAGGGAGCCCCACCCATCCTCTACTGCCTAGAGATTGGCCATTCAGCTTTTTATTAGACAAATGAGGTGTCAGAGGCAGGGAAGTTGACACATCTTTACATCATTAAACAAATGTGAAACATCTTTACATTGTTAACAAAGGCAGCACAAACATATGTAACACACCTTCACATATTTAAAGTAATATTCCACAACATAAACAAAAGGAACCCATTTTTACATAGTTCAAATAACAACCACAATACATCTTGCCCTTTAGTACGATTGATATTTGTTTCCTTGTGAGGGTTGATGAAGGAAAGAAAGCTTTTTTGTTTTTGTTTTGTTTGTTTTTGCTTTCCCAGCCACTGCAGTATTTGCTTATCCACTGAAAGTTTGGATTTGGAAAGAGTGTGGCTCCTGGTACACTTGTCCTCAAGGTGAGGAGAGAAGTAAAGGACAGAAACTTCCTACAGCAGATTATTAATCAGAAACTTTAAGGCTCCAAGAAGGGAACTGCAGAAGCAAAATTGCTTTTGCCTTCTTTTTATCTGCACTACACCTTGGAACTCTTTTCATTTTCCACTGATTTACAGCACTAAACACAGAGAAAATTCTGTGTGCATACATAACATATGACGGGTAGTCCAATTGAAAAGCATGGGCCAAAATATCCACTCCAGTGCCTGAATTATTGAATTAGTTCTGAAGGGTTTCCGCATCAGCCAGAAAGACAGATAATTTTTCAATGTTACTATTTTCTTCTCCATAATCATAGATGCATTTATTGAATTAGATTAATAAAAACAAGAGGAATTATTTAGCAAATGATTGATTGAAAGGCACCATGGGTGATAAAGGCCAATTTTGAAAAACCTTTGAACCAAAAAGTGTTTTTTCCACTGTCAGTACTCATTAGAAAGTGAATCAAGCCCTGGGGGAAGATAATTTTGCTTAATGGCAATAATAAAGCTTCATTCATTTAGCCTTCAGTGATTACAGACTTAGGTGACATTTTGGGGGTAAAGATTGTATTACATGTGAGGTGATGTGACAAAGGCAAGTTGTCCTTTTCCCAAGAGTAGCCCAGGAAATCTAATCATTTGTCAAAACAAATCTCTGGACTTGTAGTTACTTCCCTGGCTGAACACTGTTCTTGTCTGTATGATGTTCTGGGTTCCATCCTCAGCACTTACCATGTTAAGAATCAAATATACATTCATTTTTCCCTCTGTCAAGCTGTCCTCAGAGCATGTTGCAAAGTCTTTAGAATATTCTCAATTATCAGAACTCCAAACAATTTTACCCATTTCTAAGAAAGGAAACATGTTCTCAAAAGATGAAACTAAATTTGGTAACTAAATTAGATATCCAATTCACTATCAGACACACTTACCGATAAGTATTAAGGTCCATTATGCCAGCCAGGATGAAGTCAATGAACCCTAGGATGGTATTCTCATTATAAAATAATCATATCTTGGAGAGTAATTTATCTTTTTGTCCTTTCAAAACATGCAGAATGCCTTATTGTTAGACCAGAACAAATGATGACCTTTTCTCATGACTTCAATTTGTATGCTTCTGTCTATTCTAAATATCAAAAGAGGTTAATTTTATACATTATTGCAATATGTTTGCAAGAAAAACTTAAACAAAGTCAATGCTATCCAGCAGGTTAAATTTAATTATACAGTAGTAGTCATTTTTCTTGTACAAAATATATAGAAAGTTCCCCTCTGTTTCAGTTTTGATTTAAGTAGATACATAAATGTCTTGTTCTCCCAGCTAGACTGTGTAATTGTCACAATGCAAGGGTTTCACATTGCATTATTAATGTATTTTTATTTTCTCACTTCAGCTTAATAACTGTGTCTTAAAGGGTATTTAAATGCTTATATGGTGCTTAAAATATACCATTGATATTTTTTCATGTAAGACACATACTGGCTTTAAAAATGATTCTAAAGAATTCTAAAAATATTAAGATTTAAGAAGGATTAGTAACCGTTTAACAAACAGAAATATTAAACTTTTTTCTGTAAAATATTGATTATATACATCATCTTTATATTTCAAATGAACTATTCAATGTTATTGTCTACCAAAAAGTTGGTTTCTAGCTCCTGAGATTTTTTTTTAATAGGAGGAATAAGTAAACATGTCCTTGAACACACTGACTCTACTTCTTAAGACCTAAAAATGGCACAAAGTCCACATTGGAGCTCTGCCACTTCCTTATTCTGTAACTTTGGACCTTTTATTTATCCTCCCCAAACTCATTCTTCTCATCTGAAAAAAAAGGAGTATCAAATATATTTCATAATTGTGTGAACCAAAGGAGGTGATACAGGAGAATCATTTAACGTTCTGACTTAATAAGCATTAGCTTTTACCTTAATGAAGATCAAAAAGCATTTCAAAATTATGCCATTGTGTCTCCATGAAAATTGAAGATTTTGGAAGACATCCATCTTATTTGTTCATTGGAGCAGAAACAGTTGCCATCTAACTGAAACTACTCTATTGCAAAGTTCCCACACGCAGCTGAAAGTAATAAAACTGCATTTGCTCTTTAAGCACACATAATTGGGCTAGCATTTTTCATGCATTTTATTTTGGTCTTTATGTTCCCAATATTTTCTCAGCAGCTTCTGGTTGGTTTGTTTTTCCTGTATTTTACTGCGTACGTTCCCCACTACCAATCATTCAGGACTGAAGTTTTCTGAAATTAGAAGGGAAACTCCCTGAGGCCGTCTGCTTGCCTGATCAATAGCACATTCACAAACCACTAAATGAGTGGATGGAGATGGATAAGCATCCTGGCAGGAGCCATCAGTGTGGGATCAGAACGCTGAGCTGAGCTCTGGCTTCAAACGTGTGCCTGCATTGTCAGGGCTGTTAGACTGAAAATGTTTGACTTTAAAAAGGAGTTGGACAGAATTTGATAGACAACTGCTAACTCAGGCCTGGAACTCAATTCACCTCTGAAATGAGAAAGGTCTCATTGCCTCCCTTTGCCCATCCTCAGTCCTTTTCCCTCAAACTTATTTCCTCGTCGTTCAAGGACCAGTCACCCAGTTGACAGATCACACATTGGAAATCTGCACCAGTTAGGTTGACTCAGGAGAAATGCAACCCCATCCCCTGCTAGAGGGGTAGCTTCATTCCATGTCAAGCTGGTTCTGGAATATATATGTCATTACAAACACATAGGGAGTAGGCAGAATTAAAAGTGGATACAACTTTACAATAAAGTAATTTTGAAACATGAGTTACTGTGAAATGTACTGTACACCAAGGAGACCTGATCATTTAATACTGGATTTCTCTGCTCCCTTCAATTTTCATTCTTTGGCTCACTTAAAGCAGGCATTTTGTTGTTGTTTGTTTGTTTGTTTGTTTTGACAAACAAGGTCAGGTGCTTGGGAAAATTTCAAATTCCAGTGACACCTCTTTCAGCAACCAACCTCTTATTGAATAAGACATAACCCATATAATTTACTTTAAGGAGAAAATTCCTGGTAAATCAAAATCAAACAAAGCAATGAGTCTGCTCTTCCAGGCATCCTTCCTGAAGTTGTACAATTGTTTGGATCCATACTCCATGTTCTTTCAGTGGCCTAGCTATCTTGACAGGAAACTCCTTAATAATGTTCCCACCCCAGTACTTCCTCAAAGTTGTAATAAGCTGTAATGAAAAGCATGCAACATACAACACTGCATTCAGTCAAGGAAAGGACCAGAGCCAGTTGACAAACTTTTCTTCTAGATTTTCGTGCATCTCAATTGTCTTGAAGGGGGTCCTACTAATTCACCAACTTCTAAATAGCTGTTAAAATAACAGCTATTTCTTGACTCCTCTGCCTCAAAACCTGTCCCAAGTTTAATGAACTGTAATGTTTCCAAGTTGAAGCTATTGTGACCCTATTTATATAGAAAACATTTTGCTTCATTGTCCCAGAAGGGGGACAAATTTGGGCTTGTGGAAAATCAGTCTCCACTGGGTAGGAGACTGGTATGTACGTTTTGAAGGTTGAATGGGACACAGCTAGATGTTAAGTGTGTGTATTATTAACTCTGGAGTTTTAACTTGGTTCATGTCATGTTCCAATTAACTGATTGTCATGGTCCTCATCAGGGTTGGCTCAATTCTATTTCCTTCTTCCAATCACATTTCTAATTATTTTTAAGGATTAAGTTGGTGACAGGTCTTTAAAGGCCACATACAGGCTGCTGGTCAAGGGTGCTACTGTACATAATGCTTAGCATGCTGGAGATTAAGATCCTGTGTTTCACATTTAATATCACTGCTACCGCTAATAAATATCCAGATATTATAAATAAGCAGACTGTTTAAAAAACTTCTGTAGTTCTACTAAAATAGAGTTTACTTTTATACCTTTTCTGTTATTATGCATTCACTATTTCTTTAGTTTTGCTGAATGGATGACATTAGGTTGATAACTGTGTGTCCTGGATGGTAAATGAAATATATGCAGTTCTGTAACACAAGGCCAGATGATACACTGTGCCAGAAGTTCATAGAAGATGGTTGTAGTAATATATTGTATATTTAATAAAATTAGCCTGAAATATCAGAGGACAGAGCCACCTACAGAGCCAAGCCATGAAGGTTAGTGAGTGATGATTCAAGCCCTTAATACCAGCACTCAGGAGGCAGAGATCCTCTGTATCACTGTGAGTTCAAGGCCAAAAAGAAACAGGTGGTGGTACCACACACTAGGAAAATTGAACCAGCAAGTGAGATAGCTAAGTAGAGGAAGAGGGTGGAGTAGTTCAGCTTTGCTTGCCTTCTCTTTCACCAGAGAACTCGGAGGTATTCAGTCTGAGGATTTGTGGAGACAAGACCTACCCTTTTAGGCCTGTGGAGTTGGCTTGGTGAGAAGTCAATGTGGCTTGTTTCTTTGTTTGTCTGATCTTTCAGCTTTTCCGTGATATCAAGCTCCTGATTTTTATTATAGCACCAAATGGAATTTGTGTTGTGCAATAGATGGTGAAGATAAACATACATAGAATGAACAAGGTGAGCTTCTAAGCAGAGAAGACAAAACACTGTCTCCTGGAATAATTCAGATATGAGAAAGGGAGGAGAACTATGTGAAAAAGAATAGAAAAAGAACCTGGTAGGAGGGAACTTGATTGGTTTAAATAAAAGTAGTATATGTAGAAATATCTAGAGAAAATCAAAATCAAATTTAGATCATTGAGTGTTGAAACTGGGTTAACATTTTTGTATGCTAACAGAGAATTATTTAAAGGAATTTTAGGAAGCTTCCTTTTCTGACTCTATTGAGCAAGAAAACAATCTACAAGTGTCAAGACAAATCAAGATTCTGTTAGCCACAAAAAGCTTGTCGAAAAATCCCTTGTGAAAACTGTAGATTTTGTTTTATATTTTTGAGATAGGGCCTTGCAGTGTAGCTCATGGTATTCTGGTATTCATTAAATAAGACAGGCTGGCATCAAACTCCCATCAATCATCCTACCTCAGTGTCTGGTACAAGTTTGCACCAACATGTCCAGCCAAGGTTTGAAACAAGGTAGTAGAAACAAAGTTGAAACACATTGAGACATAGTATAACTGGAACTTCTAGAGCGAGAAAGAGCTAAAAACAGAGAGCTACCACACAAAGGAGCAAAGCAGAAACTGTTGAGACAAAAGGAGAAGAAAACGGTTTCAATGTTCTTCATTTCTACAAGCCCCTATAGAGGTTACACAACTTCTTCCTATATCATTCAAATGTATGAAAGTGCCTCCAAGCAAAAGGGCATTGACTCAGATGTCTGATTGCTTTAGTCTTAACACTGGCCATCTGCTGGAGCAGAAGACTTCCACGTGGTCCCCATGGTAAGCTTTGATATAGGTCAAAGACACTCTTGTGTTTTTATCTTTCTAACAGTGACTGCTCTTGGTATTCAGCTTTTATTAAGCTGATATTTTATATTCATATTCATGAAAGACCCTAGTACACAATTTTGTATTAGATCTTAGTCACTGCTCCCAGTACTTGGACTTATGAGGCAGGAGACTATCTTTGCTTCACTTTATCTGACTTCCTCAGTCCAGTAGGCTGATCACCATTCTACTCTACTAGCTGAATCAAGATTCTCAGGCTAAATGAACAGTCACTACATGGAGTCGTTTCTGCTG
Source organism: Sigmodon hispidus (assembly GCA_004025045.1). Lineage (NCBI taxonomy): Eukaryota > Metazoa > Chordata > Mammalia > Rodentia > Cricetidae > Sigmodon > Sigmodon hispidus. The sequence continues at coordinate 114,669 of PVIH01005805.1, forward strand.
AGGTCTCACTGACTTCTCTGTGTTTTATGATGTTTGAAATCACTAATTCCCTTCCACACATCAACTCTACTTCATTTTCTTGGTCTCTACCTTTCCCAAAGCACTTCTAAAGAAAAGGACATAAAATATGTACACAAAGACACACACACACACACCTATTTTTACATATATATACACATGTAAACATAGACACACAAATAAATACATATATATATGTCTATATAGTCACAAACATACATATTCATGTGCATGGATATGCATGCATAAACACACATAAATAGTACACACATTATATTTAATTTTTTCTTCCAATGTTTTCTGTAACATTTTTGTCTACTAGTTTTTTTTCTAGTTTTATATCCTTTTGCTAAATTGTATCTTATTTGATTCTATTAATTCAGATTAATTTATAAGTATTTTTTCCCTGGCCTTTTTGTCTCTCAGTACTCACTTCTGTGTTGAGACAGACATAAGTCATAGACAAAAGTCAAATATGTTAAGAAGAAACAGCATAGGGAGCCTTTGGTGATAGTAAATAGTTATAAAAGCCACAGCTTAGAGGGAAACATGAACCAAAGGCTGGTTAGATGGGTGACCACAGGATCCAGAACAACTTGTGGGTCACAGCAGAATCATAGGTAATATCCTGCAGGGCAATAGAGGCTAACACTTACAATTCAACAACAGTGACCAAAGCTCACACTTTGCTTAGGAGAGAACACACTGTACCATCTGAAGACTATTCAGAGAGAGAGAGAGAGAGAGAGAGAGAGAGAGAGAGAGAGAGAAAGTGTCTGTGACTATGAATGTTCGTAGGAGCAAAGGCCATGATTAGGTTACATGGAAATTACAGAACACCATTATTTTAGAATAATGGGATAACTTTACATGGGCTAGCTTCAATCTGAAGATGATATCTCTTCTGCAATGTCCTCACACAAATGTTTCAATCTGACTTATGTCGATGTAAAAATGCGTTTCCTTCCCCATCACTGCTTCCCAGTGTTGGCCACAAGGAAAGTGACTTGGAAATGACCAGACAGGTTTGGCAGGGGGGCAGGTGTTTGTGTGTCTCATTTCTTAACCTTTTTTTTTTTTCACTAAGATGGCATCATCTACATGTCCATGAGGACACTTACCCTCTTTAATGGAATACCGTGTTGCCAAGAACTGGAATAGAAAGTTAACTCTTGCAATTGTCTCTTTGGGCAGCTATTGTGTGGGGATAACTTCCAAAAGATCTTTCCATTGTCATTTCCTCACTTCCAAAGCATATTTGTCCTCACCATACAATCTAGCAATCTAGTATTCAAAATGTTCTGTGGATTTTATGGAAATAAGAGTCAGGAAAAGATTCAGTTTTCAGAGAAATAAATTTTTCTCTATTGTCAAAATAACTGCAGCTGTCATGGGAATAAACCACATCTTCACCATCAGAGGCCTTACGAGTGCAGCCAGAGCAAGAGGAACAGTTGGGAAGCTGCAGCTGGAATGCAAAGTAGACAGACGTGTTGCAGTTATAAATTAAGTCCATTGGGCTGGAGTGAGGTGGATGGATTGGGTTAAACCTAAAGATGGAGATGAAAATATTGACAGAGCCCTGGGACCATGGTAAATTAATTTGGCAAGCTGAGGACCTTGAGAAATCTGTAGAAGGGAGGGGAGGGCTTAGCAGTCTGACAAAGCAGTCTAGTGTTACAACAGGCCAGTTCTCGATCAGGAAGTAGCAAACATGTTCAGAAAAGAGGAACTTGGGGTGACTGAAAGATGTCCCTTAAGTTTACATACTAGCATTTTCCCTGATGATAACTTCATTATTAGAGAAGAGTTTAAATTAACCCTCTTCATTTCACAGCCTTCTAAATACCCTTGCTGAGAAGCACAGCTATGAGGCAAGAATAGTGGAGCTACAGCAAACATAAGATATTGGCTCCTGTATGCTGTTACTTTTGTCATTTGGAAAGGGAAAACGGAGAGAATATAAGAGAAATTTCCCTGCTAAGAGAGATTCTAGAAGTTGAAAAATTAGGACAATGAAGGAAGAAAAGACAGGTGAATACATATCAGTTTGTAGGTATGAGGAGAAAACTGGAGAATTTTAAATAGCATGGGCTCATTTCTGGGAAAATGAATAGAGGACCTCAAAAGATGGTGGCATTTGTAATGAAGATCTTGGTAAATTCAAGGCTCAGAACCTGTATCGAGTGAGAGATGACCTGGGGAGTTCCAAAGACTTAACTTGAGCTTTTTAAATGGAGTCCATAGCTGGTAGTTCTCTTAGGATCGTAAAGCCTGTACTCTGCAAAAACTCAGAACCTCTGATCTTGGAGCCAGAGGAGTCAGATGCACAAATCTGGTTATTCATCTGAAAATTCCTAATTAAAGTCTCTAATACTTAATTCACAATTATAATTGTTCCATGTTTTTGTTCTTCTCCTATCAAACCCTTGCTCTGTATCTACCAGTTACAGAGCACTGAAGCTATATACTCAGGTGGCAATTTGGACCACATTCTGTGTAGCTATGTTATTTTTAGATGTTCTTGAATTAAAAGCCCCAGTCTTAGCTGATCCTTATCTGATAAAGAATACTCCTCCTTCACCAGTAAAAATCCATGAGCTTCTTCCTCCTCCATTTGATGCTCGTGAGCAACTTGCCCCGAGGACAGAAAGCCAATAGGCTCTTTCCAATAACTGACTCAGCATGTTCCATTTGGGATGTGATGAGATGGGCTGCTGGGCTCTGCAAGCTGCACACTGTAGTTATAGACAGGAAACACAGGGTAGCACAAATGATGGCAAATTTCATGTGACAGCCCTGGGTGGTGCACACCACATAATCTATAACTATTGACTGTTCTTGTGGATTGTGTCTGTTTGATCCCAGTAGGTTGGAATTTGAACTACATACATGCATATGCACTCACATGTACACAGATACAGGCATACTTGGGTGTAAAAATCTATAAACATACAAAGCAAAGAACTTGGATTCCAGAAAAAAAATTCTTAGAAGTCAAGATAACATTTAGGCTGTAATAACAAGGGTGTGTTATCTAATCACATTGTCACAAGTATCAAGAATGGCTGCAGATGACTCTGAACGGAATCCCCTGCTTTATATTCTGTTTTGATTGTTTGACATTTGACTATACCATAAGAACACATTGCATGGTCTTATAATTATGCAATCCCTGAAGTTCTGGTATGGAAACAACAGAGGTTTTGTAATCAGGGGAAATTATTCCAAGACAAAATATGACCTCAGCATGTGTGAGATTCTCCATGCTCAGTTTCTCACCTTGTGTGAATAATGTGCTCCTATAGACATGGCAAGATTGTGTAGTGATGGGAAGCTCCATTCCTACATCCTCATCAGGAATAAATAGACACATGATATGACATGAATCACATGCAAAGTTCTGATCAGTAAAGCGCATGCATCTCCCAGGCTTCCTATACAGACTCCACAGTTGGTCTTTGCATACCTTATGTTAAAAGGTGAATTTCTTTGGCTGTACATTGAGTGACAACATGGTGACCATTTATTTCTTATTCTCTATGAAACAAATTTATTAACACTGGAACACCTAAGGACCTTTTAAAAGTGTTGAATATGGATTCCCAGTCTAAGCTTGATTAAAGCTCATGTAATTAGACAATGGATACATTCTCCTTAGGGAATTCTAGTACTAGACTAAAGTTGGCACCATGTTTTTCAATGCAGAACAAGAGTTATTTTTGGAGATATGTATTCCAACAGAGTTGAACTTGGCCATTCTACTGAATGTTTGACAACAATCTGACTAAGTTAGGGACATAATTCTTGGCCTGGAGTACTTCAAAATGTTTTACTCTGTGATAGTACTTTTTCTTTGGCATGGGACTTTATTCACAGATGAAGAGTTCAACAGCATGATTTCAGATCATTTCTACACGAAGATTTCCAATTTTCTACTCTCTACGCGAGATGCTTATGCAATTTGTCAAAAAATAGCATAGTAGATTAAGCTACTCATAGCCCCTAATGTAATTTTTTCTATATTTAATATTTATATTTAAATTTAAATTCTATATTTAATATTTAATTCTGTAAGAATTTTTGTTCTCCATATTAAATGGTTGTTGTGACAGCATCTTGCTTAGAACAAAAATGCTACTTCCATGTTAGAAATATTTAGAAACAAGTGGTATCATTGGATATTATATTCTTAGTCATATTTATGCATAGAAATGAAAGAAGAAAAAATAGAATAAAGGAGACAAAAATTTTCCACAGAGGCTGGAGATCTCCTTTGTTTCCAATTGGCTCCTGATTCTCTTTCATGCCTTTTCATTTTTGGACAAGTTAAATAAATTTGGGGTTAGTGCCTTCCTAGATACCTATACTTTATAACAATTTGCCACTTTGGAATACAATATGGAGGTTTCTCAGAAAATTGAGAATCAATCTCCCCAAGGATCCAGCAATACCACTTCTGGGTATATACCCTAAAGAGGCACATTCACACTCCAAAGGTATTAGCTCAACTATGTTCATAGCAGCATTATTTGTAATAGCAAGAACCTGGAAACAACCTAGATGTCCCTCAACTGAAGAA
>PVIH01005806.1:0-119103 GCA_004025045.1 Sigmodon hispidus
AGAGAGAGAGAGAGAGAGAGAGAGAGAGAGAGAGAGAGAGAGAGAGAGAGAGAGAGATTTTAGTGAAGGGCTGGTGTGGTGGTCCCCATAGGCTCCTGTGTTTGAATGCATAGTCACCAGGGAGTGGAACTCTTTGAAAGGACTAGAAAGCATAGATTGTTGAAGAAGTGTGTTCCTGGGGGTGGGGGCTTTGGTCTAGCCCTCTCCACTTCCTGTCTCCTGCTGCCTGGTGATCAGGACGTGGGACTCTAAGCTACTTCTCCAGTACCATGTCTGCTTTTATGCCACAAGCCCCAATTAAATGCTTTCTTGTGTAAGAGTTGCCTTGGTCATGGTGTCTCATCACAGCAACAGAAACACTAACTTGTAGAGGGAATCCAGTAAAGTCATTGTATCTAGGGTAAACAGAATGAAAAAGTTGTTTCTCACTGTATCCAGGGTAACATTACAATGTACTCGTTGTTTGTTGGGCCAACCTGAGTACACAGCAATTTCCAAGCTAGCTTGGTTGCATATGTAAAAAAACAAAGAACAAAATTCTGCCCAAACACAGGCTCTTAGAACAGCAGGCTGCAGACATCCTTGCATACTAGTTGCAGGCTGCACACATCTTCATCCTTAAGTGCTGTACCAATACAGCTCAGCTCTCTGCTTCTCTCTTTCTCTGAAGCTGAGGGGAGGTTACACAGCCAAGTACAGTTGAAATTCCACAGTGAAGTCAAACTTCTGAAAGCCATTTTCAAGTTGTCCTGTGCTTTGATATGACAGTCCTAAGATGCACTGTATCAATCTCTGTAGTCAGAAGTTTCTGTCCTATCTATTCTTAAATAACTACATAAAAGCTTATAAATGGTCAGTCAGTAGCTCAGGCTTTATTACTAACTAGCTCTTACACTTAAATGAATCCATAATTCTTATCTATGTTTAGCCATATGGCTTGGTACCTTTTCTTAGTAAGGTCCTCTCATCTTGCTTTCTCTGTGTCTGTCTGGTGACTTCTGACTCCACCCTTCTCCTTCCCAGCATTTTCAGTTTGTTTTTCCCTGCTTATACTTCCTGCCTGGCTACTGGCCAATCAGCATTTAATTAAACCAATTTGAGTGACCAGTCTTTACAGTGGATAAGAGGATTATTGTACAGCACATTTCCCCTGAGTTTCCTAGCAGGACTGACCCCAGAGGACCTAGTGTGTCAAAGGAGGAGTTGCTGGCATTCTCTCTTCTCTGTCTCCTTCTCCCCATCTCGCTGCTCTGCTGTCTGAGAGCATCTTCTATATAAACTACTTGTACCCTTACTTTTCAGCTACTATGAATGAAGCGCTATCAATGTTCATGTACAATCTTGTTAAACTTTTTGCATCAAAACTCTAAAACCTTCTGATTCCATGTTAAATGGAATCATATACTTTGTTGCTCTTATGTGGTTTCCTTCCCTTAGTATTAAAAAAAAAAGCCATTCATCTTTGTAGCATGTATCAATATTCTTTTTTATTGCTTAGTGATTTTTACTTCACATCATTGGATATTTGGTATTCTGCCATACATGAGCCAGGCATTGTAGTAAGAACTTTTCTTCTGTGCATTTTTCATTTATAGTTTTGGTTACATTGTACAAACTAATTACTTAAGGAAACAATAGAAATAAATTAGATAGAATTAAATTATATTCTTCATCTCTTGAATTTTATTGTCATGGAGGGAGACAATAATTATATATAAAGAAGACAATAGATCAGTTTCTAAAATCATTATTTGATATTTTAGGGTTTAAAAAATCTTTTTGTTCTACTTTTAAAATTATACAGACTAACTGTATAAAGTTTATAAAATGTGTAAAAGCCTAAGAAAGAAAACAAAAAATTATATTGCTGTGGAAGCCATATCACAAGCAAGTTCTGGTGGCTTCATTAGTACTTTCAGAATCTCACTTGAATTGTCTACGCAGTAGAAGGGGAACTTGAAGTTTTGATCATGCCTCTATCTCCTGAGAATTTTGGGGTTACAGCTGTGTGCCACTAGGCTAGTTTATGCAGTGCTGGGGAAGGGGGCATAGGACTTCCTGCATAACTGACTGGGGCTTTGCCATCTGAGCTACATTGCCAGCCCTCATCCCTAGAAATTGAAGGCCTACAACTCTAGTCATGAAATACCTAAAACCTCACAAATTGGAATTAAAGTAGATTTAATGATCTACCCGATCTGCCATGATTTCTATATCATATCCCCCTTTATTAGAAAGAGAATGACTATGACCAATAACAATTTGTAACCAACCCTGTAGCGGGAAATCAGGAACTATATATGTGAACAATCTTGTCAGAGGACTGGAGACAAGCGGGGCATGGTTAACTGGAAAGGATTCCGGAAGTAGACCTCCGAGGGAGAGGACCAGGACAGGAAGCCGGCATTCTCTCGTGAGAGTTCCCGACCAGGTGCGCAGTTCGGGCCAGCAGCGCAAGAGTTCGGACTTACAGTGTGGGGATGAGGAGTTTTTCTTTTTCTTTTTTTTTTTATTATTATTATTTTTTTAAAAAAAAACAACTTTATTTTATTTATTTATTTGCCTTGGTGTTTGCCTGGAACTGGAACTACAGACAGTTGTTAGCTGCCATGTGGGTGCTGGGAATCGAACCCGGGTCTTCTGGAAGAGCAGACGATGCTCTTAACCGCTGAGCCATCTCTCCAGCCCCGAGGAGTTTTTCTTAGAAACGCTCCGGTACGCTACAACCTTATCCTTTCATTTTCTCTTAAAACCGTCCGTCTCTGTTTTGTAAGTGATTTTCACAAAATAAACCCCATTTAAAACATATCTCACGGCGGGTTTTTACCGTGATAATTGGCGCCCAACGTAAACAATCCCTATACATTTTCTCATATCAACATCTTAAATATTAAATTATACTTTATAGTTATTATTTGTTAACAATAGTTTAACCTCACTTACATTAATACCTTTCTCTTTCCCAAACACTGTCTTATGATGATCCCTATAATATATAGTTTTATACCTAATTTAAAACCTTCCTATTAAACAAAACAAAAAAATATAACAAAAAATCAAAAACTATATATATAAACAATCACGTCAAAAAACTAAAAACAGGGGCTGGAGAGATGGCTCAGAGGTTAAGAGCACTGACTGTTCTTCCAGAGGACCTGAGTTCAATTCCCAGCAAAACCACATGGTGGCTCACAACCATCTATGATGAGGTCTGGCACCCTCTTCTGTAAAACTGTATGCATAATAAATAAATAAATCTTTAAAAAAAAAAAAAAAAAAAAAAAAAAAAAAAAAAAAAAAAAAAAAAAAAAAAAAATTAAAAAAAAAAAAAAAAAAAGAAAATCTTAAAAAAAAAAAAACAAAAAAACATAATTAACTAAAAAAATTTCAAAAATAAACTTAAAAAACAAAACAAAACAAAACAAAAAGCCGACATTCTCTCACAAGAGTTCCCAACTAAATACACAGTTTGAGCCAACAACACAAGAGTTCAAACTTATAATATAAAAATAAAAAATTTTTCCTAAAAACGCTCCGACGCGCTACAACCTTATCCTTTCATTTTCTCTTAAAACCGTCTCTGTTTTATAAATAATTTTCACAAAATAAACCCCATTTAAAACATATCTCACAACAAATTTTTACCACAATACAACCCCCTTAAATGAAAACAAACATTTGTAACTAGTATTTTGGGAATATAGTGTAATTTTTTTAGACTACTTATTGCTGATTTGTGTGTGCTGGCAATCTCTGAGGGACCCTGAGAAAATCAGGATAATTGTTAAGTCTTGGCTAGAGTATTTTGTGAGGCTGGATCATCTTAGTTAGTAGCCTGGAAGCTGTTTTGGTTGTAGAAATCAAAGGAAACTGTAACAGAGGCACTCTGAATGAGATCATTTAGTCTATCTGTTTCCATTGGAGATTTTTCAGGGGGTCTTCCTTGATCAAACCTAATTTTTCCTAACCCAGAATGAATTCATAGCCTCTTATTTCATGTGGAAATAAAGCATAACTTCATCCCCAAAGTTATATACCTTTTGAATTAAATTTTGAAGTCACAATATTTTTAAAATATCTTGATTTAATCTAGCAGTTTTCATAATCCAAGGTCTTTTAGTAGCCCAAAATTTTAATATAGTATTTAATATATTAACATAGTAATATACATAATCCAGACTCTGTGCATTGCATTTTCATCTTCATGTGGTTTATCATATTCAACTATTATATATAAAGTGATTATCTTAAAATAAATTTTAAATATATGATTATTTCTACCCTTTCTCTTCTTTTCCCCGAGTCCACACACATTTTTAAAACACACTGTGACCCATTTAGAGGACCTTTTGTCTGAATCTGTTCTCACTGTGTACCTCTAACCCTTTTTGTCTATATGAGCAAACCCACTAAATCCACCGTGCAGTGTGTGCTTAGAGTGCAGCCTGTGTGAGACTGTGGGAATATGCCATGTTGCAGCTCAGGCCCGCAGAGGCTAAGGGATGCATCTGAGAGACATAAATTATGAAGTTGTTCTTGGATCCAGTTTTATGTTCTAAAATTCTTTTTAAAGCTTTGTTAGGTCTTATGTGGAAATTCTGACCCCATGTTGGGTGCCTCATGCAAATGGAGGTGGAGTTTTCTGTCCCTACTGCTGGGTCTCAAATAATCACACAAAAGCTTATGTTAATTATAAATATTTGGCCAATTGGTCAGACTTATTGCTAAATATTGCTTAAATTTAAATTAACTCATTTCTATTAAGGTATGTATAGTCATATAGCCATGGCTTTACCAATTCTCTGGCGTCTTGCTTCTTAGATGGCTGGCTTGAGTCTCCTCATCCCTCCTTATCTGAGTCCTCGGTTTGATTGTTCTGATTTTATCCTGCCTGGATATTGGTAAAACAGCTTTATTATTAATCAATGAGGAACACATATTCACAGCATACAGAAGGATTATTCCACAGCAGTAAAACTATTAATTCTCAAGGGAACTTTTAAATACAATTATTTCCTTTTTTAAAACATATCTTATTCTTCCCTTTTCTCAAACTTTGAATGTCATTTGGCCAACATTTCAGATAAAGGATTCCCAGTGGAACACAAGACAAGACTGGAGGTTCAGTCTAGAAATTAGGAGGGTCAGAACTGCTTCAGGCAGCAGAAATGCTTACCAGGACCAAATTAGGCAGCCCCATTGCTTCTTTTCCAACAGGTAATTTTAGAGTGGCCCAGAACTCTACTTCCTATACTGATAAAGATAGCGCACATTTAGCTGACTGTGGCGGTGCATCCTTTAAAACAGAGGATCAGAGTCAGAGGCAGGAGCATCTCTGAGCTCAAGGCCAGCCCTTTCTACAGAGCAAGTTTCAGGAAAGTGTAGGACCAAAGATCCTATCCATTTGAGAATTGCTCCCAGTACCTACTACATTTCAAGAAATTGCTTTGTAGCATTGTACAAAGCCTTTCTAGACTTGGAGATGTAATGGCTCACAGGTTATTAGCACATTATTAATTTTGTTTGTGTTTTTCGAGACAAGGTTTTTGTGTAACAACTCTAGTCTAGTTGTCCTGGAACTCAAGAGATCTGCCTGGCCCTGCCCCCTGAGTGTTGGGATTAAAGGCACGGCACTGTGTGCTACCATGCCTAGTGCACTATTAAATTTTAAGCCTGAATGTGGTGGTGCGTGCACATCTATTACCTCGGCACTTACAAGGGGAAGGATGAAGATAAGGAGTTCAAGATCATCCTCAGCTACAAGGTGCATTCAAGGCTAGCCTGAGAGCTGGCCCGAAAAACGAAACAAAAAAACAGTCTCCCTAGATCAAAACAGAAAACCTTCAAACTTTCTAACAACCACAATCCTCTTGGAGCAGTCAGGTGGCTGAGAACCAGCAGGAGGCGCTCGAAGGTAACAAAGAGAATAATGGAGCCCCGGGATTCCGAGCACCAGATTCCAAATGTCACAATGAGACCCACATTCAAGTCAGGCGCTAGCCCTTCAGGCCCCCCCTCTTTTTAAGCAGCTGGGCTACCACGTGACCCCTGGCACGCTCTCCGATTGGCTCCGCTCGCCTCACTCTAGGCTTTGGCGCCGAACAGGCCCCGCCCCTCACGGGCGCGACCATAGTCCGCGCGGACAGAGGTGGTTCAGTGCAGCCTGCTAATTAAGGCTGCTCTGAGTCAAACTCCCCGCTAGTCCTCGGCAAACAGTACAGTCAACAGTGATTTAGCAAATGCAATCCACCGAGAAGGGCGGCGGGGGAGGGATTCTTCCCGCGTGACAGAGCGGGGCTGGTCCTGACTCCCCCCGCGATCTGCGGCGACTGCAGAGTGGTTCCGCCCGGCGCGCGGGCTCCGCCTCCGCGGCAGCCGCCATTTTGTTTGGCCACAGGGGAGTGAGGGGCTCGCCTGCGGCTCTCCCCCACCTGCCGCCGCGCTGTCGCTGTTGTGAGGTGAAGCCTTCGCCCCGCCGAGGGCAGCGGAGCCATGTATATCAAGCAGGTAAGGGCGGGCGTCCTCCGTCCTCCCGGGCCGTGAGAGGCGGGTGGGCCCGGGCTGACCGGGCGGGGTGGGCGGGTGGGGGCGGGGAGGGAGTCCCGAGCGGCGGCAGTCGGAGCCTCCCCGTAGGGCGCCGGGCGGGCATGCAGCGCCTTGCATGCAGAGGCCGGGCCTCGTCGGGCGCCGTGGGCTGCAGCACCTGAGGGGCTGTGGCGGGCTGCGTGGTTCTGCAAGGATGGCCGTGCACCGGCCCGGGCTCGGCTGAAGGCTGTCACCACGTTGCCCTTGCTGGCTTTCCCCGGGAAGGGCGGACCCTCGTTGCAGAGCGTGTCGCCCCGGAGCCCTCGGGTCTTCCCGCGCAGGAGTGCACCGCAGGGGCGAGCTCTTGCACACACGCCCCGCGTTGTTTTTCTGCTGGACGTGTCAGGCTCTAAGCACCTCCTCCCATTTGTTTTCAACGTGAACTTACTGCTTGCTTGGTGTCAGACAAGCTGGGAGCGGCTCGCCTGCTTGACATACCTTTAGTAAAGCGCTGCAGTGATCTGATCGGTGTTACGGTTTACTCTGTACGTCCACCTCTTCATTTTGAGAGCTCCCACATGGACACCGCACCGGATAATCGGAAGGGTTTTAGCAGATTTTTCACATGATGCCCCAAAGGGAAATGAAATGTTTCTGTCTTGCATTAAATGAGAAGCAAGAACCTATGTGTGTTAAGAGTGTCTCTTTTTCATTAGGTGATTATCCAGGGTTTCCGAAGTTACCGAGATCAAACAATTGTAGATCCCTTCAGCTCAAAACATAATGTTATTGGTAAGTGTTCTTGGCTTACTATGTCAGACTTAGAACTGATGCAGGTAAGTGTGCTCTATCTGTATATAGGCGTAAGGAGACAGGAATTGTCTTTGACTGTTAGCATTTCTTTGAAATTTCTTTCTCTTACTAATGAATTGCTCCTTTTATAAAAAATAAAATGTTAAGGTAACTCAGTTACAACATTTGGGGGACTGTGGTGGTGTTGGCTCAGTAGAAGTGCTTGTCTAGCATGTGTGTGGGAGGATGTTGATGGTGTGTTTTTATTCAGAGCCTTTTATGTGTGAGAGGGTGTTTTAAAAACTTTAGGTTATGGTGACTGAGGGTTAGACATTTGACTTGTTTATTGTGTTCACTTTTTTTTTTCCTTGAAAAATGTCTTAGTCACAGTTTGCTGTCAGTCATTTTCTCTGGCCAGTTTTCATGATAGGCACTAGTAGACATTATACCTAACCCTAATCCTAAAATACTCATACATAAAAGATGAAATAAGTAAATCTAAAAAGTCTAATAAGAACTTCTCACTTTTGTTGAATAATTTTGATCCTACAAAAAAAAACAAAAACAAAAACAAAACAAAGGATTTGAAAACAAATATCTCTTGTGCTGATGTTTGAATCTGTGATAGCCCAAATGCCTTGTATCTCCTTGTCCCCAATCTTCAGCTGTAACCAAGTATCCATTAAACGTTAAGTAGAAGGAAAAAAAATTGTCCTTCTTAGATTATACAAACTTTTTTCTTATTATTTCCTAAAACAATATAGTGTGACAGTTATCTTTATTTAGCATTTCCTGGCAGAGTACAACAAAATGATCAGATTTTTAATCTCTTATTTAACCATAGCATTGGATATTATAAATACTCCAGAGAGGATCTGTATGTTTGTATGTACATGTTATAATATTTTATTGAAAGGATTAGAGCATCTTCACATTTTGGTATCCATGGCTGGAGAGGAGAGCTCTCTTAGAATCAATCCCCTATGGCTATTAATGGATGATCTATGTATACTTTTTAGGGTCCCTTCTGCTGGCCTTTTAATATGAAGTGCCTTTTAATGTAGGATATTAGGAGAAATTATGAAAAGCTAAAAGAAAGAAAATTGTAATTCCATGTAGAAATGGTGGTTCTCTGTCCCTTTTAAAATTTAAAATTAAGATTTTAATTATTTATTTTTTCATTCATTTTAAGACAGAGCTTCACTATATAGCACAAACTTGGCCTTAAATTTTTGGTCCTCTTGCCTCAACCTCCTGTGTGCTAGGGCTACAGGAATATATCATGTTCAGCTTCATAATCATTAATAAGGAAAATCAGGGCTGATGACTCAGTTGTTAGGAACATTTGCTGCTATTCCAGAGGCCCTGAATTGGGTTCTTAACACCCACATCAAGAGATTGACAATCACCTGTAATCCAGCTTCAGGGGATCCAGTGTACTCTTTTGGCTTCCATGTGTGTACACACACATGCACCTGGCATATAGATACACATAAATAAATGTTAAAAAGTAAGAAAAGTGTGGCTTGACCCATATTTTTGTGGAATACAGAATAGGCAGGCTGTAATGGAAGGTGCACTCTAAGAGTGATGTGGAAAAGCTGATGTCAACCTTTTCTTTGATTTATTTTATGTCTTGTCTGTTGCTGTGATAATACTACGACCAAGGCAATTTATAGCAGGAAAGAATTTATTTGGGATGTACAATTTCAGAGGGTTAGAGTCCATAACTATCATGAGGGGAAGCATGGGTGCAGACAGGCATGGGACAGGAATAGTAGCCTAGCCCAATTGATTACCTTCATATGCATGCATGAGGCAGAGCTAAGTGGGAAAGGCACTGTGGGCTTTTGAAACCTCAAAGCCTGTCCCCTGTGACACACCTTCTCTAACAAGGCCACAGCTTCTAATCTTTCCCAAACAGTTCTACCAACTGGAGACCATTCACATTCAAACTACCACAATGTGTGTGATTGTTTTGCCTGCATTTGTGTGAGTCTACTAAGTTTATGCTTTATGCCTACAAAGTCATAAATCCCCTGAAATTGGAGTTTGATGTGGGATGTCTGTCTATATGCTGTGAGTAAAGGGACTGTTTTAGCCTGTGGTAGTCACCTTCAAAGTAGGCGGGAAATCAGAGCATATAGGAGAAGGAGGGCAAAGTCAAGAGAGACATGATCCAGCCACCTATGAAGCAAGATGTAATGAAATAGGTAAGCCACAGTCCATGTGGCAGGACAGGTTAATGGAAATGAGTTGAATTAAGATGAAAGAGTTAGCTAGCAATATGCCTGAGCCATAGGCCAGACAGCAGGAAATCAATATAAGCCTTTGTGTGATTATTTGGGGCTAGTCAATCTGGGACTGCAGGTCTTTGGGTTTGGATTACCAGCTGGATGGGCCAGAAACCTCTTTCTACAGGAGTTAAGACATGGTTGTGAACCCAGGTCCTGTGTTATAACAAGTGCTCTTTAACAACTGAGCTTTCTCTCCAGCCCATGATCTCAGTTTTTTAAAGAAGATACATTTGTTTATTGTCAAGTTGGATAACTTCCAAACTGATTTTCTGACCTGCCATGCCTTGAGAAGCTCAGAAGAGAGATTTGTCCACTGATGGCTGCCATTCCTTAGTCATAGTTTACTACATAAGGCTTTTATTCTCACATGCTTTTGGAGTGTTTTGCTCTGGATAGCTCTGGATACAAAACTCTGAAGTGATTGTGGAGTTGCAGCTTCCTTTAGTTATCCACTGGCCTGGCTTGAGTGAATGTATCTCCAGAATAGGCGGAAACAACCTGTTGGTTGGATTCCACAGACAACAGGCGTTCGTGTGCTTGCAGTCAAAACACCCATACACAGAAAAACAAAATCTTAAGAGCAAAACCAAAAAACTGTCGTGTCCATTTAGTAAAACTGTAGTAGGTTCTTCCCTGGAACCCACGAGGGCTAGTCAGTCTGGGACTTCAGGTCTGTGGGTGTGGATTACCAGCTGGACCTGCCAGAAACCTCTGGGGTTTTGTCCAGGTTCACAGTGCCAGGCCTAAAGTTTCCACTTGTGGAGGGAGCCTCACATCCAGCCAGAAAACTGTTGGTTACCCCACAGTAGTCATGCCACTATTAACACCCCTGGGCATATCTTGCCAAGCAGGTCATTATTGTAGTTTATGAGGCTATGAGGCCCGCAGCTGGGTTAGGACTATTGATGACTCTTCTTTCCCAGCAGCTACTTGTAGTACTTTATAGCATTATGAAGATTATCCAGTAGGAAGGAAACTTCCAGCTCAGATACATCTTGATTTCTCATTGTCTTGCAGCCTGAGTATGTGGTGTCTTCAGCCAAGATCTTACAATGTTTGTAGTGGGCAACTATGTACTTTGGTAATAGCCTGTCATGTGAGGGGTACTTGGGGCCTCCCTGATCAGCTTGTATTTTTATTTGGTACTTAGGATTTTCATTTAACAACATTTGGTTACTGGGAGGAACATTATCCACCCATGGGAGGTGTTTTCTATTTAAATTTATTTAGTTATAATTTGGTTTTGAAATAATGCTTTGCTATGTCTCTTAGGGTGCTTTTAATTAGAAATTCCCATCTTTTAGCCTTCAGAGCATTTAGGTTATATGTCTGTACCACTTTGCTTGGTATTTTTTTTCTTTTTTAACATTCTTTCTGATAAGTGCTGTAGTGTCCTATGCTCTTACGTTATAATTTTTAGAGACAGGAAGTCCATTTACCTCTTATTGGTGCTATTGATAGATTGTTACTTAGTCAGGGTCATAGCTAGTGTTTTCACTACCTTGGGGTTCCTCCCCCCACCTTGTAAATGGTACAGGGAGATACATTTTACCCCCTTGTAAATATGGGGAGATAGTTTTGGACCCTGCAACTATCCTATTTTTAAATTTATTTTATTCTGTGTATATGGGTGTTGTGCCTGCATGTCTGTAATGCATGCATAGTGACTGGATACTAGAAAAGAGCATCAGATTCTCTGGAACTGCACAGTTGTGGGTGTTGAAAACTGAATTCAGGACCTCTGGAAGAGGAGCCAGTGCTTTTAAAAATGAGTTTTGCCTGTAGTCTGATAGTTATAAAATAATGGTTTTTCTAATTCTAACATTTTTTGCTTTTTATCACTTAACAGTGGGTGTTTCCTTCTAAGCAAGAGTTTTCCTTATTTATCTTTCTATTATTGGTATAAACTAATGTATTGTTTCTTCTACTAATTATCAAGGTGGCAATTTTGGTACTCATAATTACCTAAGAAGTGGTCTGTAAAAGCCAAATGTGTAGAATTGCTGACAATCACATTCAGATAGTGAAAAAGTGCTTTATAGAGCTGGAGAGATAACTCAGCAGTTACGAGCACATTCTACTTTTGTAGAGGACCAGTCTTTATTTTCTAGCACCCTTTCCTCAAGCTTGTTCTTGCAAGTGTGTGCACACACATACACACACTTAAAAATAAGAGTTTTCCTGGGTGTGGTAGCGTACTCCCAGGGGAGGCAGAAGGAGGTGGATCTCGTATGTTAGAGGCCAGCTGGTCTACAAAGCCAGAGCTACACAGAGAGAAACCCTGTCTCGACAAACTTAAAGTGAAATATTTTTTAAAAGCATGCCTTAGAGCTGGGCATGGTGATGCACACCTTTATTCCCTGAACTGGGAGGCAGAGGCAGGAGGATTTCTTTGAGTTTGAGGCAAGCCAGGGCTACATAGTGTGAGGTCCCGTCTTAAAAAAACACAGAAAAGAAATGCCTTAAAATTGTCTCCACTTTTGTGTTCCCCTTAGGCTGCATCAGTATATAGAGTTGAGCATAAGTAGTTTAGCATGTAGCAGTTAGCAATATATGAATCCAAATTGATAAAAATATAGTGTATAATTTACATACATTTTTATGAGTTACCAATATGAGGTAGCATAGAGAAAGCAAAAGAATCTGCTATCTGAGGTGGGTGGCCTAGTGGGTAAAAGTGCTTGCTGTGCACGGTTGAGACTTAAGTTCAGATTTCAGCACCCATATAGAAGTGGGGCTTGTCAGTGTGTATCTGTAACCTTAGCACTGGGGCTAGAGTACATCGCATGAGGTTGGGAGGCAGTCAGTCTAGCTGAAATAGTCAACTCCAGGATCAGTGAGAGACCATCTCAAGAATTAGGGTGAGCAAGAGAGGAAGACACCCATGCTGACTCTTGTCCTCCATGTGTATGCATGGGTGCACACAAACACAGTACACACAGAAAACTTTAACAGCAACAACAAAAAAACCATCTGAAGCCAGATATTCTAGTGCACAATTAGTCTCCTCACTTGGGAATTTAAGGCAGCAGGATTACAAAATTAGAAGCTAGCCTATACTACATAGGGCCAACAAGGGCTGTCTATGAAGACATGGTTTCAAAACAGAACAAACAAAAACTACCTAAAATCTATATAAAGATTAAATTTAGTAGGCAATTAGAGCTGTTGGTTTCTTTTACCCACTACTTTTTGTTTAATTTCAGTATTAGAAAGTTGCATTTTAAAATTTTTAAATGGAGCAGGGTCTACTTGGCAGGACTTGGAAGTGTATATGCAGTTCATGATGTGAAATTCCCAAATAAACAAAAAAATATTACGGAAATTTTTTTTAGTAGATTTAGTAATTTTGCATTGATATTTTTATATAAACTAACCTGTATCTTTTGGAAATTTCATAGTGGGCAGAAATGGATCTGGAAAAAGCAACTTTTTTTATGGTAAGTATAGGTTTTTAGATTTTTAACTATATTAAGTGTCTTTCTATTCTTACATATATATGTATGTATATATGTGTGTATATCATAATATGCACATATATATTATGTGCATTAGTGTTTGCTTGGGTCTCCTGGAACTGTAGTTAAGACAGTTGTGAGATGCCATGTGGATGCTGGGAATCAAACCTGAATTCTCAGGAAGAACTGCTGAGTCATTTCTCTAGCCCTCAAGTATCTTTAATAGTTTATTAAAATGATTGATATCTGAAATTATGTCTGCATGAAACCTAAGAAGTCATGTATAGTTGTGATTTAGTGTAGTGGGTTAGAGTGTGAGGATCCAGCTTTGTGAGGCAGTAGAAACACTTCTTTAGGTTATTTTTTGCTAATAATGGCAGTATATATCTTGGATGGATTCTGAAAAAGGATAGAACAATGTAGTAAAAATACTGATACCCTTTAGAAGATAATAAAAATGTATTAAGAATGCCCTATGAGGTTAAAAAAAATTCAGTGGAGTTGGACTATATAAAGAGGGGTTAAAATTGTTAGCTTCCTTGATTGTAGCAGCCCGCTACTTAGCTCAGGCTTGCAGATTGAAGGTCAATCTCAGACATGGTGCTACCAGGGGTGGAGTGCAGGTAAACAGCTCAAACTTCCTCATCTAAGCCCCCAGGCAGGAAGACAGAAACATACCTGACAGGGCGTGGAGCATGGAATGCAACTAGCATTGTCCTCCAAGGCTTGTGGAAACAGTTTAGTAGGAATAAAGGTTCTGCCCTTTACACTTGTTTCTGAAGGATACTAAAAGCCCTGTAATGGTTGTAATTTGGTGATGGTTAGAGAGCAGACTGAAGGAAAGAATGCATCTTAGATCCCAGGGAAAGGACACTCCACCCATCCCAGGTGTGGTGAGGAGCAACCAGGTTGCCAAAGCACATACCATCATACATGAGTGCTCCCTCAACCTTGTTCTCACACTGACAGTGTTGTAGAGATATCCTGGAGATTGGACCAGAATAGCTAAATTCAAGCATTTCATATTATAATCACAAATCACCAGCAACTGATAAAGAGGTACCTGCTGTCCACTACACCATATCTTGGACAGTAAATGGTCAATTAGTTAGGTATTTTGTGGGGAATGTAGGGCTAGTTCTTACAAAAGTGTAGTATTAGCAGTGTAGTAGGAGCTGGGAATTGGAAACAATTCCGTGTATTTCTTAGTTTGCAGAAATGTGTTCAATTGTAGGTCCATAGTACTGTTATTAGGTAAAAGGTTTTTTTTTGTTTTTTAGATGATTAAAACTTTGTATACCTGTTTATGCCGTTTTTACTATATAGTACATGACTTTATAGTGTTGATGTAATTAAGTAGTAGAGTATATACTTTTATTGTGGAGTAGACTTACCTTCTACTTCTCCTTTTTTTGATTCTTGAATGTCTTTTTATATTTCAGTGAAAGCTTAGTTTTTCAATGTGTCATCCTCCCTACCAGATTAGTCTGATATACTGAGAAATTGTCTGCAGTCATATATGTGTGAAACAATTTATCTGCAATGTTTATTCCCTTATATGTTACATCCTCTTAAGATACAGAGTTATAAATAAGCCATAAATCCTCCTTTTTTTTTTAGCAATTCAATTTGTTCTCAGTGATGAATTTAGTCATCTTCGCCCGGAGCAGCGATTGGCTTTGTTGCATGTGAGTGGACTCTCTTAAGACATTGTTAAGTATTTTGAAAAATGCATTGTCAATCCTTGCTTTGAAAAAAAAAATTGCTGGCACAGCAGCTCACTCTGTAGTTGCAGCTCTCGAAAGAAAGGCTGAAGTAGGATTGCCTTGAGTCATCCAAGGCTTTCATAGCTCCAGGTCGGCTTGAGCTGCAGTGTGAGATCCTGTCCTTAAAAAAGAGGTTGGGAAAGACAGGACTGGAAAGAGTTCAGTGGTTAAGAGCACTGGCTGCTCTTCTAGGGGACTTGGCATTTTCAGCACTCACATGGTGGCTCCTGGCCTCTGGGTATCAGGCACACAAATGATGTGTGGTGCATTTGCAGGCAAACCATTTGTACACACAAAGTAAAGATAAATACATCTTTTAAAAAAATCTTTTATGAGCATGATGTAGTATTGATCCTTAAGTGTGCTATTCTGTTTTAAAATTTAGTGTACTATGTAAGTGCCAGATAAAGGCCCAGCAATTTTCACAATAGTTAGAAAAAAGTTATATACATTTCTTCCATATGAACTTTTTTCAGATTTTGTTTTTTTTTTTTAATTTGTGTGTGTGTGTGTGTGTGTGTGAGAGAGAGAGAGAGAGAGAGAATATGTGGGTACGAATATGTGGGTACATGTGTCAGAGTGAGTATGTATTATTAAGGTTAGAGGGCTTGGGGAGCTGGTTTCTCTCCTTTTGGGTTCCTAAGATAGAACTAAGGTCAGCAAGGTTGTATAGTGATCATTCTCTTTATTTGGTGACCGGTCATGCCAGCCCTTTGCTTTTTGAGACAGTTTTCACTTTGTTGCTCAGGTTGGCTTCATATTTGTAATTCTCGTTTCTGTTTGTTTCTCTGTATGTGCATCAAATGAGTGCAGGTGTTTGATAAGCCAGAGAGTGCATTGGATTTGTAGAAACTAGAATTCCAGGTAGTTGTAAAGCTACCTGATGTCGGTGCTGGGAACTGAACCTGGGTCCTCTGAAAGGATAATAGATGTTCTTAACCACTGAGCCATCTCTTCAGCCAATTCACCTTTTTGTAAGATGGTTGGCTCTGTAGACAGATTTGCTGAGGACAAAGAAGAATTGCACACTGGGGAACTTTAAGATACACAGCTAGAAGGTGAGGGCATAGAAAAATTACCATTGCAAACCTAATAAAGTTTGTATTTGTATTTAGTACCTCTTCTTTTCAATGTGGAGAACAATATATTTAGGGCTAGTGATGTATAGTTCAGTGGTAGAATGCTTGCCTAGCATGTTTGAGGCCATAGATTTGATCCTTAATGTTTATATATATAACTCTTCGTTCTTTGGGGGCTTGCTGCCTTGCTCCCAAATAAACGCACAGAGACTTATTTTTATTTAGAATGCTGACCTTAGCTTGACTTAATTCTAACTTAAATTAACCTGTTTGTCTTCTACATTTTGCCTCTGGGCTTTTTATTCTATATATCTTCCCCTCTTACTTCATGGGTGGCTGAGTGGCTGCCCCTGGCATCCTCTCCTTCTCTCTTTTTTTGCTCTTACCCTTCACTCTTGTCCTCCTATTTATTCTCTCTGCATGCCAGCCCTACTTATCTTCTCTCTCCTGCCTAGCTATTGACTATTCAGCTATTAGACTAATCAGTGTTTTAGACAGGCCAAGTAACTCAACTTTACAGAGTTAAACAAATGCAGCACATCTTTGCATCATTAAACAAATATTCCACAGCATAAACAAATGTAACACATTTTAAACTAGCATTATACAACAGATCCCCAGCACTATAAAACAAAACCTGTAAGGAAAGTTGTTATAAATTTCATTAGGACAAGAGCTTAAAAATGGCTATTACAAGATAGCACAAGTTAGTTTATTTACTTATTTATATAATTAACTTTAAGATCAGATAATAAGATTTCACAATATAAATGTTTTTTACTATAGGAAGTCCTTTTTAATTATTGGCTTTTTTTTTCCTTTTTGAGTTTGTAGCCTGGTAATCAAAACTGATATTGGATATTTATTACGTTTCTCAGATTTCCAGTAATCATCACATAATTTCTTAGGGTTTCTTTTCAGCACCAAGATGAGGCTACAAGAGAAGATCCTTAAGGTATATTGCATATTAGCAAATTGGTAGAATTAGGTGACTGTGCCCCAATGAAGTGGCCTCCAGAATTAAGTTTGCATATGTCTGCAGTGTGTGTTGTTGCTGTGATAACTACCTGGCATAAACAACCTGAGGGCAGAAAGAGTTGTTTTGGATCACAGTTTTATAGTCCCTGGTTCTTGTTTCTATTGCTCTGGCTGCATCATGAGTCAGAACATCTTGGGAATGGTGCTGTCTGACAGATGCTACTCATCTTGTGGTGGACAAGAAACAGAGCTGAACATTGTGGCACACACCTTTAATCCCAGCACTTGGGAAGCAGGGACATACATCATGGATCTCTGAGTTGGAGACCAGCCAGGGTTACACATTGAGACTCTGTCTCAAACATGAAAAACAAAACAAAACAAAAAACTAGTGTCAGGGACTTAGGTCATAATACAATCTTCAAAGATGGAACCTCACTGCATTACTTCTAGTTTGGCCCCACTTCAAAAATAGTATTCCCTTGAAGGCCCAAAACTTTAGTATGAGTCTTTTGGTAGGAATACTTTGTATCCAAGCCATAATAATATTTTATTTTATTTATTTTTTTGTAGAGTTCTTATTCAGAGTAAAAACGTTTGATGAGGAAGTTTTATCATTCTGACTCAATGCCTTTAATATTTGGCAATCAGGATATGTACTAGTGTGATGGAAGTTTTTTTTTCCTCCATTGAGTCAGGCTTGTTATGCATTAAGCTTTGTGTGTATGTTTGGGGGCGGTGCTTGTCTTGAAGGGGTCTTACTGTGTAGCCTAGGCTGATGTTGAACTAAGAGTCCGTCTCCCACTTTAGTCTTTCAGGTGCTGAGATCATAGGTGTGTACCATATGCCTGTCTGTGCTAGGCAACATGGGTTTAAGCAGTATACAAAAACCACTTAAGTTACAAACGCCTTATCTTTATTCATTCATTCATTCATTCATTCATTTATTTTATGTTTTAGGAAGGTACAGGTCCTCGTGTTATTTCTGCTTTTGTGGAAATCATTTTTGACAATTCAGATAACCGGTTACCAGTAAGTGACAGTTAATTTTTTAAATAATAATGCTGAGAATTTTATTCTATGGCTGACTTTTCAATGCTTTATAATTATAAGCACTGAAGATTTATAATTTAGTTCATGGCTAAAGCAAATAAGTAGTTTGTCTATGGATTTTGTATTTAAACTTTAATGGTCACTCTAATAGGATTAGGTAAAGCAATTGTAAGAAAAAAATTTTCTAAATATTCGTAGTATTGTCTTTAGAATTGTTGAAATTTTAAAATAGTTGTGCTTAAAGACATGAACTTATCTAAAAAGTTGTCTACTCGACTGTCTGGTCATTTATTTATTTATTTTCCCTTAGATTGATAAAGAGGAAGTTTCACTTCGAAGAGTTATTGGTGCCAAAAAAGATCAGTATTTCCTAGATAAGAAGATGGTCACGTAAGCATTTGTTTTTATGTTTATGGTTGGTTCACAAATGTTCACAAAAAACACAAGGAGGTAAACTACCTCATATTCAGTAGTCAGTTTTCAATATGAACATGCAGTTCTCCATTTCTTTGAGACATGATTTAGTTTCTAATCTGTAGTTTCTAGTGCTGTGTAGCTCAGCAGCTACTTTGCTTGCTATCATTGATTGTTTTAAAATTATTTATCTTGAAATTTTTATTTATTAACAGGAAAAATGATGTGATGAACCTCCTTGAAAGTGCTGGGTTTTCTCGAAGTAATCCCTATTATATTGTTAAACAAGGAAAGGTAAAACGGTTGTATGTTCTTTTTCTGTAGGAATTTTTTTTCTTGATATCGACTTTCTCTGAATGATTGAGTTTGATTAGTTGGTTCTAATTGTCAAGTTGGAACACAAAAACCTAGGTATTACTGTCTCTTGTGTTTATTGATTGATTTTTCATTGAAGTTAATGTTTTTTAGGGCTATGAAGTACCAAATACATTTGGGTTTTGTTTATTTTTGTAGATAGCCCTGGCTGTCCCGGAGTTCACTATGTAGACTGGTCTCCCTGGTCTCAAACTAACAGAGATCCAACTGTCTCTGCCTCCCTAGTGCTGGAACAGGCTTGGGCCATCACTATAGGTAGAAGTTACTGGAAAACATTGATTTTGGGAAGTTACAGTGATTATATCTAAGACTATTACATAAGTTCTATAAAAATTTGAAGCTGGGCAGGGGTGGTGCATGCCTTTAATCTCAGCACTTGGGATGTAGAGGCAGGTGGATCTCTGTGAATTCCAGGACAAGTGATACTGTTACTCAGAGAAACCCTGTCTTAAAAAACAAGTAAAAAAGAAGAAAAATTACCTTTGAAAAATCACTTCCTAAAAATAATGTTTCATTTAGTTTATTATAGAATTAAAATATTAAAAAGCTTACATTGTAAGAAACATACCATAATGCTACATATTATTTTCCCTTGAGATTTTCTTTTTTCAGCTAGACTGTAAACTCTGGATGATTATTCTGCTGCTTACTCATAATTTTCATCTCAGAATTTATCTATCAGATTTTTTTTCTGTAAATCTTTTTCTTAAAATATTGTTTGATATGTATACTTTTGATAAACCGTAGTTTCTTAGCTCAGAACCAGTTGGGTTGTTTTTTTTTTTTTTTAAATGTAAAAGTGTAAGGATAATGATTTTTTCATATTTTGATATCTAATGATTTGTATTATGTCACATACCATTTAGGCTCTACTAGTATTCTTGTCTATTAAAGCATACCATTCTTGTTATTTTTTGTAATTTAAAATTATTATGTGTGTGCATAATATGTGAAAACGTGCTACAACTTGCATGTGGAGCTCAGAGGACAACTCTGTATGTAGTCAGTTCTTCTCTCCACTTTTACGTGGGTTCTGGGGATCAAACTCAAACTGACAGGTTTGTATTACAAACACTCATATCCACTGAGTCATCTTGCCATACCTTCTTGTTATAAATTTAATACAGCCTTAAAAATCTGTAATAGGGCTGGAGAGATGGCTCAGTGAGTGGTTAAGAGTGCTGACTATTCTTGCAGGGGACCCAGGTTTGATTCCTAGAACCCATATGGTGTCTCACTACCATCTGTAACTCCAGTTCCAGGGAATCTAACACCTTCTGACAGTCTGAATGCAATTGGCACAAATATATGTGCAGGCCAAATGCCCATAACACATAAAATAAATGTACATAATTTTTTTAAAAAGTCTGTAATCGTTTTCCTTTATAGAAATACTTTCTTATGGGGCTGGAGTGATGGCTTAGCATTGAAGAACATTGGCTGCTCTTCCAGAGCACCTGTGTTCAATTCCTAGCACCCACATGGCAGCTCACAGCTGTCTGTAACCTCAGTTTCAGGGAACCCAGCACCCTCACAAGGACCTATATGCAGGCTGAACATTGATGCACATAACATAAAAAAAAGAAAATAAAAATTTTTTTGGCAGTGGTGTTCATCTTTTATACATTTATTATATTGCCTAAGGGGAGGAAATGGTAGTATTTTATTTATAAGATAATGATACTCATAAAGAGACTAGTTTAAAAAGGGAGACAGGAATGTTGGCTTATAGAGGCTAGGAAGAAAGCTATGTGGTCAGGTGTCTGCTGTGTGAATAGGACCTGTGTTTGGTGGTCCCAGCTTCCATGTATAAAGCCCAGTGCAGTGGCTCACTCTTGTGATACCAGTGCTGGAGAGGTGGAAATAGGATTCCCAGGGCTGTCTCAAACATGGTAAATAGTTCTTGAAGAATAGACCTTTGATGTCACAGGCATGTGTTCATATGCTCAACTACATATACTTGGATATGCACACAAAAGAGAAGTGGTCTGTTTACTATATGCGTTATGTTGGCTAAAAACTTATCACTTGCATATTTGTATTAAAAGTTCTTTCAGAGTCAAGCATAGTGGTTCACTTCAATAATCTCAGCATTTAGTGAACAGAGGCAGGAGGATTGAATGTTTGAGTCCAGTTCCTAAGCTACACAGTGAGACTGGGTCTTAAAAACAAAACAAAAAATCAAGAGCCAGGTATATACTTCTAGAACTCAGAATGAAAAGACAAGTGATAAAGTTGGAGGTTAGGATGGCCCGTGTAATGAGTTCCAGGACATCATGGCTACCTAGAAGGAACCTGTCTCAAGCAGCTAAACAATTGAGGAAAACTCAAAATTTTAAGGTAGAGTTTTTATTCTTAAGGAGTAGTCAATAGTTAATAGTAATCATTGTGTTTTTCCAAAATTATAGATCAACCAAATGGCAACAGCACCAGATTCTCAGAGATTAAAGCTATTGAGAGAAGTGGCTGGTACTAGAGTATATGATGAACGTAAAGAAGAAAGCATCTCCCTAATGAAAGAAACTGGTAAAATAAATGTGTTCTACATAATTTTTGTTGTCAATTATTTTCTTGTGTTAATAAAAGTTAAAACATGTTTTCTGGCCTCAGAAATACGTTATATGTTAATTTTCCTGCATACTGACTGGAGAGAAAATTAGTTTGAGGCAGTTTAAGGGTGGAGGTTTCTAGTACTTCATCTTTGAATAAAGAAGAACTATTTATTGCTAGATAACCTTTGAACTCAACTGACTTGACTCTAGCTTTCTCAGAAGTGTTATCAATAAACTGGTATGCTATTCCTTCCCTCCATATACTGGAATATCAGTTATTACAAAGCTCTAAATTGTTCAGAAAAAAGTAGATGTAGAATTTTAATTTGGAGTCCTTACTAGTGTATTTACTGTGGAAACTCTACTTTTTCAAATGCTGTAGCATATCATATGATGGCTTAGAGGTAGTTCTGAGTTCAAAGTCAGTAAACTGACATGACTTTAGACTTGATCTTTCTGGTCCCAAGACTTCCTGTCTGCAAACTCCTGTTTTGTAGGTTATGGCAATTAAGGTAATGTCATGCCTAGATTATAAGAAGTATTCATTGTCTTGTGGCAGCATGCAGTGTCCTTGATAAAAACTGCAGATTAGTAATGCTGGTGATAATTTCTTTAATGTTGGTGGACAGCACATTGATGTGAAAACAAAATGTAAACTGGAGCTCTTTGTTACACCTCTGAGACTGTTAGGGTGTAAATTTATTCTCCAGTGCTTTTTATTTTAAAATAAAAAAACAAAAAACTTAATTGCCTTTTTTTTTTTTAAAATACTTATTTTTATTTTATGTGAATTGGTATTTTGCGTGCATGTATAACTGTATAAGGGAGACAGATCTTGGAATTCCAGACAGTTGTTAGCTACCGTGTGGTTGCTGGGAATTGAACTCAGGTCCTCTGGAAGAACAGCCAGTGAGTGCTCTTAACCACTGAGAGCCATCTCTCCAGCCCCCCTTAATTGCCATTTTTACATTGTAGATTTTGTTACCACATGGTACCAATGAAATAATGCTATATTCTTCTAGAGGGTACTTTAAATTTATATTTGAGAAGTGATATTTATAAAAAATTATTCAGCACTGTTTTCATTGTTTTGTTTTTTATTTTGAAGAGGGCAAACGTGAAAAAATCAATGAGTTGTTGAAATACATTGAAGAGCGGTTACATACTCTAGAGGAGGAAAAGGAAGAACTTGCTCAGTATCAGAAGTGGGACAAAATGAGGCGTGCCCTCGAGTACACCATCTACAACCAGGAGCTCAACGAGACGCGGGCCAAGCTTGATGAGGTAGGGTGTGACCTTTACATTGGAGTTGTTCTGTTATGAGCATCATAATATCTCTGTACCTAGCTTTTAGTGATTCTTTTAAATAGAAACTTAAAATTTTAAGTTAATTTTATGGTTTTTGACAGTTTCAAGATAATTTTTAACTGTTATAAAATATTAGACATACAAAATGAGTTAGAAATAGTAAGTTGATTTGTTTTTCAGCTTTCTGCTAAGCGAGAAACAAGTGGAGAGAAATCTAGACAATTAAGAGATGCCCAGCAGGATGCAAGAGATAAAATGGAGGTAAGATTATAAATAAGCTTCAGATTTATTTATGTTTTCAACATTGCAAACGTTTTATACCAGAATTGTGGGATGGGGGACATAAAGGGACATGACCATAAAGGGGAGTGACAGAGATTGGATATTCGGACATAATTGTTGAATTAAGTTTTAAGTGAAAGATGGAGCCAGCAAGGTGATGTGTAAGTTACAAGCCAGCAGCCTGAGTCCCATCTCTGGAACCCATATCAAAGTGAAGGGAGATAACTGAGTCCACAAAGTTGTCCTCTGGCCCTCGAAGGCCCTCTGTGGCAAGTGCACTACCCTCATGGTCCACAAATGTTTGCAAAGAGATGGAAGTGGGTAGTGGTGTCATGGTCCTCCATTGTACTTGTGTTTCTGACCTATTCTCTCTTTCTGATTAGGACATTGAGCGCCAGGTTAGAGAACTGAAAACAAAAATTTCAGCTATGAAAGAAGAAAAAGAGCAGCTTAGTGCTGAAAGACAAGAGCAGATTAAGCAAAGGACCAAGTTGGAACTTAAAGCCAAGGATTTACAAGACGAGCTGGCAGGCAATAGTGAACAGCGGGTAAGTTAATGAGTAAAAGATGTGTTAATGAGCCACACGGTAGAAGATAACCTTTTCTGTGATGGTTGAGTTTTTATAAAAGGTTTGTCACATTTAATTTGTACTCAGGTATCAACTTAGTAGGTGCTCTTTTTATTAATAGTTTAGTTGTAGAATTGAGTTTTTTTTGCTAATGTATACATTAAGCAGATTACATTTTACTTGTTTTATTTACAGAAACGTTTATTAAAAGAGAGGCAGAAGCTGCTTGAAAAAATAGAAGAAAAGCAGAAAGAACTGGCAGAGACAGAACCGAAATTCAACAGCGTAAAAGAAAAAGAAGAGCGAGGAATTGCTAGGTCTGAGAATTTTCACTAATCATTAACCAGTAGTCTCTGTGTGGTTCCAGGTTCTTGGTGCCTTGTTCAAAGAATTGGGAAGAAAACCACTGGTAGTTTATCTAGAGCAAAGCAGAAATAAACGTTTCAACACAAACTGGTAGTTATCAAGAGATTGCTAAGGGGAATAACTTATACCCATTGTTTGAAGTGGGGCATACATATTTCTATGCTGGTAGGGGTCCCGGGATGCCAACAGATTGCTAGGTGCACTGTTGTACATAGCCCAAGCCAAGTAGAGCCCATGTTGCTACGCTCTTATATTTGCCTGCCTGAGTTAAGAAGGTACAAGCATAACGGCAAAAATCATAGGCTCACTTCATATAAGCAGTGTTAGTGATACCATGAGCCATGTGGTTTTTGTTTTTAGATTTGGTCTGCCATCACACCCATGGTGCTTTTGTACCCATAAAGTCTAGAGTACTACCACTCAAAAGCCCTAGGAGATTGGACGTACCTTTTCTTTTTAGAAGATAGTCTCACTTTAGAGCTCAAGGTAGCTTTGAACTCAGGTCTGTCTGCTTCTGCCTCCTCGATGCTGGGATTAAAGGAATGCACAATCATTCCCGGCTTCCCTTTTTTCTGTGTGTGTGGTAATGCCATGGAGCATGTGGAGGTCAGAAATAGTTATTCTCCTGCCATGTGAGTTGTGGGGATGGAGCTGATGTTTCTAGGTTTGTCATCAAGAGTCTCTTTCCCCTCAGCCATCTTCTGTTGGCCTCTAGTGTCTACTTTAAACTAAAACACCTTGAGGTTATGTTTGTTTTTGAGACAGTCTCATAAAGCCTAGGGTGGCCCTCAACTCATTATTTAAAAATTTTTAAAATATTTTTCAGTTTTAAAAAACAAAACAAAACTGTAAGTGCCTGTTTCTCTGACCCTGCTTAGAAAGGGCTGGAATTACAGGCACCTACACTGTGTGTGGAACATCACACCCAGTATTCTAGATCCTAGGGATGAACCCAGGTTTGCATGTTAGATAAGCATCTCTATCAAAGGAGCCACATCTCCAACTTAGTTTTGAGAGGTTAAATAACTTAGTTAAGATAAGTAAATATCCAAAAATTCAAGCAGCATTTTTTGAGGGTTGGTGGTAAGACTTGAGTTCCTCTTGCCTCAGCCTCAAGTTTAGCTGGAATCACAAGGTATATGCTGCCTGCCATGCCATATCTAAATAACATGCTTCATTTTCAATTTTTTTCTCTACTCAGTGTTGTCCATTTGGTGTTACATAAAGTGAGAACAGGTAGCACAGGGAGCTTTGTTATTTAGCAGTTATTTTTAGCACTTAGTGCCCTTCCCCATGTATTTCATTGTGGGGTGTGGATGTGCTTGCCCTATGTGTAGAGGTCAAAGCACCACTTTGAAGTGTTTTCTTCTTACGCTATATGGGTCCCAAGCAATCTCACCAGCCCTTAATTCCCTTTTAAAGGAGTAGTTTCTATAGGATTGATAATGATTACAGATAATTTTATTTTTTGTTCTCTTCTATCTTCTGTAGATTGGCTCAAGCTACCCAGGAAAGAACTGACCTTTATGCAAAGCAGGGTCGGGGAAGCCAGTTTACTTCAAAAGAAGAAAGGGATAAGTGGATTAAAAAGGAGCTGAAGTCTTTAGACCAAGCTATTAATGACAAGAAAAGACAGATTGCTGCTATACATAAGGACTTGGAGGATACTGAGGCAAATAAAGAGAAAAATCTGGAGCAATACAATGTAAGAATAATTTTGCTTTTGTGGTTTTAGTTTGAGACGTTTTACTCTGTAGCTTAGTCTGTTTCTGTATTTCATTGAGTTTTTAGTAGCTTTATGATAAATATATAGTAAATTGGACATATTTAAGTTATATCATTTGTTGAATTTCAATATATATGTGTGTCTGTCACTATGGATTAAATTGATAATTTTTTTTCATAGAAACTGGATCAGGATCTCAATGAAGTCAAAGCTCGAGTTGAAGAATTGGACAGAAAATATTATGAAGTAAAAAATAAGAAAGATGAATTGCAAAGTGAAAGAAAGTTAGTAGACTAAGATATGCTGTAATTTTTATATGGCCTGTTTGGTTTCAGTATTTTTTCTCTTAATTAAATACTGTTTACATATCATTCTTACTGATTAGTTACTTGTGGAGAGAGGAGAATGCAGAGCAACAAGCACTTGCAGCTAAAAGAGAAGACCTGGAAAAGAAGCAGCAACTTCTTAGAGCTGCAACTGGAAAGGTGGGCAGGTTTGGAGGTGGGGGGCGCTTGTTGTTTCCCCAGCCATCTGTCAATATGTTTACCCTGAGTTCAAGCAGGAGCGAGATAACTCAGAAGTATGAAGTAGTGGGATTATGTAGGCAGATTTTCTTTTTTTTGCTTTCTACTTTGTTTTACTTGAGTTAAAAGGTTTCCCTGTGTAGCTCAGGCTGACCTTGAACTCACAGTTCTGCTCACTGAGTGCTGGAATCACAGGTGTGTGCCATTATACCTGGCTCACTAATTAGATTATTGAAGGCAGTTTTGGTTGTTAAAGAGCCCATTTTAAACTCTAGTGTCATAGAATAGAACCCATAGTAGTGTTAAATGTAGTTGTCTATTCCAAGTGGATGATTTGCTGGATGATGTTTAATTCTTAGTATTATGTCTAAGTGAATAGCGCAATAGGTTCATTTCTTGCCAGCAGAAGTGTCATTGGTGATGCTAATATTTTTAACTAACCGGTTTACAGGCCATTTTAAATGGAATAGATAGCATTAATAAAGTGCTAGATCATTTCCGTCGAAAAGGAATAAACCAACATGTTCAGAATGGCTACCATGGCATCGTAATGAATAACTTTGAGTGTGAACCAGCTTTCTATACTTGTGTAGAAGTCACTGCTGGTAACAGGTGAGGTTTTGGGTTTTTTGTTTGTTTTGTCTGACATTTAAGTGGGTTTTGTTTTTCTTTTAAAGATGGAGAAATGAGAACAATCTAAAAACAATTTTGTAGTTTGTATACAGTATGCCTTTCCATTACCTGCTTATTCTTAATTCTATATTTAACTTTCTAATTAAAGAAGGTGGATGCTAGATACTTGTTTCTAGAACTTTACCCTTTCAGGGCTCACCAATTCGTTGGAATGTTCTCAGTTTTTTCTTCAAATTGATTTGGAATGCATAGAAAAATGTGAAATGGGTGATCCTTAAATGTTCATTAAACACCTTATAGTCTGGCAGTAAAAATGTGTTTTCTGTTTATGTAGGTTATTTTACCACATTGTTGATTCAGATGAAGTCAGTACGAAGATTTTAATGGAGTTCAATAAAATGAATCTTCCTGGAGAGGTGACTTTTCTGCCTCTTAACAAGTTAGATGTGAGGGATACTGCTTATCCTGAAACAAATGTGAGTCAAAATCTGTCGCTAAGTTGTTTTTTATTATAACATCTGCTTAATATGTTTTGGTGCTTAGGTACTATTTACATTAGGATTCATTGATTTGTAAGGTAAACATCCTTTCTTTGCATGGAGTATAGTTAGTGCTGGGTTGGGTTGAGGAGGGAGAGGTCACAGCCAAGTCATAAAACAAATCATTATATATGTGTTTATTGTCCGACTGAAAGACAGCAGTAGATTTAGGAACTGGGGAAGAATTTACCAGAAAACCTACCATTTAAAAGGAATATGTTGAGGTTTTTCCAGATATGCTTCTAAAATAGTTTAAACTAAGTTAAAAATATCTATTTTTGTTACTAGGTATATATACTTTAAATGGATTGCCAGCTTTGAAATTTTTAATTGGTTTGAGTATTTAATCTCAGAATGTTGATTGTCATAGCACAGACTTATGTTCTGGGATTAAGGCTGAACCTATATTAGAATAATCAGTAATTTAAGTAGAATATTAAGAGTTTTTCATACTTTCATATACCAGTTTTACCCTTGAAGCTCTGAGGGGGAAAATTGAGGCTCACAGATAAGACATAAGAATGAAACAAAACACAAAATAAAGCTGGGAAAGTGACTTAGTGGGTAAAGGCATGTACTGTCATCAGAGCACCCAGGTTCGATGCCTGGAACCCACCTGGTAGAAGGAAAGAACTGAATTATTCAGATCATCTTCTGACTTCTACATGCATGCTGTGCCATGTCTAAACAGGTACATACACATACAACATGCCCAAGCAGTATACATACTATACAGAGGGTGAAACTATGAGATATGTGTAGCTTATTGGAAGAACATTTATGTAATGTTGCACAGTACTGTGCAAGATGCTCTGGGTTCAGTCCTCAGTATGACAGAAAGACACAAGAATGGATGCAGTGTGGTTCTGTCTGTACAGTATAAAGAGCAACTTAATTAAGATAACAGGCCAGAGAGGTGGACCATAGTGTAGTCTGGGAAGTAATCACATTCAGTAGGTAAC
This sequence comes from Sigmodon hispidus, assembly GCA_004025045.1. Taxonomy (NCBI): domain Eukaryota; kingdom Metazoa; phylum Chordata; class Mammalia; order Rodentia; family Cricetidae; genus Sigmodon; species Sigmodon hispidus. The sequence continues at coordinate 28,199 of PVIH01005806.1, forward strand.
CACATAATAGCGGTTGTGTGGTTAGAAATGGCTCCTGTACTACAGTATAGTCCCTCTTGTGCTATATGGTGGTTACATTATATGTACTCTGTAATTATTAAAAATCCTGTTTAATAATTAGAGGAAATTAAATTCCTTTAATAATTTAAAGGAAAAAAATGAAAATGATGTGTATGTGCAAGTAGAGGCCAGAGCCAATCCCTTTCCACCATAATGTTTGACGAGTCACTTTACCAAGCTTAGACCTCACTATTTGGCTAGATTGACTTGTCCTGTAAGCTGCAGGGTTCACCCATCTCCATCTTCTCAAGCCCCCTACATCTTCCAGTGCTGGTCCTACAGGTGTGTTGCCATGCCTGGCTTTTTATATGAGTGCTGGGATCTGAATTCAGGTCCTCATGCTTGCACAGGAAGCCCTTTACCTGCTGAGCCAAAATAAATATTACCTGAAAAAGTATATTTATGAATATCAATTTAGGTATTCTAAATTAGAATGTCTATCATTCTAATTAGAACACTGAGGAAATAACTCGTTTTATATTTTTACCTTTTTTGTCATTTTTACCTTTTACTATCATCTTCCCATATATTACCCCATTTAGTCTTTTGTTACAGTCATGAACACATAGTAGGTCTTATGTAGGTAAGTTAAGCACACATCTCCTGACGGCAGAACTAAGAGTTAGGCTTTCATGGTCAGGTCAGCTTAGAGATGTTTTTCTCAGTAACCAGTTGTTACACCTTTGACTACAGGGGCAGAATTTCCAGCCTAGTTTAGTATAATGATTTTTTTTTTTTTTTCTAATGTCTTCTGTATAAAAACAAGTAACTTGTCATATAAGACCATTTGTTTTTATTTTTATTTCATTAAGATATAGCAGTAATTCTACAATTTTTAATCAGCTGTGCCAGTATTTTTCCTAACACAATGTTTGTTGTAGGATGCTATTCCTATGATCAGTAAACTGAGGTACAATCCCAGGTTTGACAAGGCTTTTAAACATGTGTTTGGGAAGACACTCATCTGTCGGAGCATGGAAGTTTCCACTCAGCTGGCTCGTGCTTTCACTATGGACTGTATTACTTTGGAAGGTTTGTCATAGTAATTAACTTTAAACACACTCTAATGAAACTATTAAACATACGGACTTTTTCTCAAAAATTAAAACATTAGCTGGGTGGTGGTGGCTCATGTCTTTGATCCTGATAGAAGGCAGGTGGATCTCTGTGAGTTAAGGCCAACCTGGTCTACAGTGTGAGTTTCAAAGCAGTCAGGTCTACATAGAAACCCTGTCTTAAAATAATAATAATAGGGGCTGGAGAGATGGCTCAGTGGTTAAGAGCACTGACTGCTCTTCCAGAGGACCGGGGTTCAATTCCCAGCACCCACATGGCAGCTCACAACTGTCTGTAGTTCCAGTTCCAGTTCCAGGCAAACACCAAGGCAAATAAATAAATAAAAGGTTTTAAATAATAATAATAATAATAAATAATAATAATAAAAAGTCCTGTTAAGAAACATCTGTTTATTAGGATAGTTACCAAAATAATTTTAACATGAATCTTTCAAATAATAGCAATAGATCTAATAACTTTAATTAAAAAAAAAAAAAGTTCTCTACTGTGAATCTGTGGCTAGCCTGGAACTCATAATGTAGACCACAGTGATCTCAAACTCAGAGAGATAATTCTACCTGCCTCTGCCTCCTAAGTGCTAGAATTAAAGGCATATATTACTACACCCAGCTAACTACCAAAATTTCAAAAATTTACACTTCATGTAAATAATGTTTTGATATTTGTAACAAGTGGAATCCAACATAAAAATAACTAAATTACTGTTTTCTTTATAAGGAAGTCATGGATGCTAATAATGCTACATTTTCTTCCAAGGGTAATCACAAATTTTTTTCCAACACAGATATAATTGAATTTATCTGTATAATTCAGGATAAGAATTTTTAATAATGTTACTGTCTTACAGTCCTTTTTTTGTTTAATTTCTCAAAGTAATATATTCACATTGTTATTAAACCATCTGAATGAAAATAAACTATAAATATCATTTCATTCTAGAACTTACTGAGTGTCTCTTAAGAAGAGCATTCTCTAGTTAATACTTTGTTATACCTAAAACTTTAAACATTAAAAGACAGTACCTCTTGTCTTCCTCCATTTTTGGCTGGGCAAGGTGTTAGGTGTTGGATGGAATACATACACACACACACACAAAACAAAACTACACACAGCGTGCATGCACACAGAGTCTCACTGTGTAACTCTGACTGTCCCAGAACTCATTATGTAGACCAAGCTGGTTGTGAATTCACAGATTTTCCTGTCTCAGCCTCCCAAGTTCAGGATTAAAGGTGTGTTTCACCACACCTGGCTTTTTCTCCTTTCACTTCCCTAGAAACTGACTTTTTAGAAAATGTTCCATTCTTTAGATTTATCATATTTATTCCTTCTCATTAGACTCCAGTTCAACATTCTTAGTATGACTTCTGTGTAAGTGATGTTTGTTTCTTAATGCATCACATAATGTGTCCCAATATTAATGATGCTAAAGTTGATCATTATTAGCTTGCTTCTCGGATAAAGATACTTCTTTGTAGCTAATAATGCATGAAGTTATTTGTAGGACTACATGAACTGCTCATGATGATACACACTTTTAATCCCAGCACTCAGGAGACAGAGGCAGGTGAATCTCTGAATTTTAGGCCAGCATGGTCTATATAACTAGTCCAAAGACTGCATAGTGAAACCCTGTCAAAGATAGGTAGGTAGGTAGATTGATAGAATGATTGATAGTCCATGACAGTTGCTAAGCATTACTCTGTTAATAAACATTCTTTGGTATTAATAATTTAGAGTTTGAAAGTGATGGGTTTTTTTTTCGTCATTTCACTTAACCTGTTACTTTGGCAAAGAACCCTTCTCTCAGTTCTTAAAGTATTTATGGATTCTTGTTTTAAATTCATTGGTTCCACATTTGCTCAAATTTTTGATGCTCAAATCTTCCCAAATTGAAGAGTACCAATTTTAATATTGAAAAGTAAGATTTTTAAAGAGTATTTTGAATTCTTTAGTTACTCTTTTAAATCTTTTAAATGCCCCAGCTTTCATTATACATCAGTTTACTAGTGCACCTGAAGGCGACTATACAGGATAACTCTTAGGTTTTGTTCACAGGTGACCAAGTCAGCCATCGAGGTGCTCTGACCGGAGGCTATTATGACACAAGAAAGTCTCGGCTTGAGTTACAAAAAGATGTCAGAAAAGCAGAAGAGGAGCTGGGTGAGCTTGAGGCAAAGCTCAATGAAAATCTACGCAGAAACATTGAAAATATCTTTTTGTTTTGTGCTTATAGGATACCTTGGAGAAAGAACTGTGTTTAAATTTTGTGTGTTAGGTGTTTTTCCCCCATATTGCAGGGGGGAGAGTACACATTTCACTTTATTTTTTATTTAAACAGAAGTTGTTTAACTTTTCGAAGAAAAATTAACACTGTTAAATAGTAACACTGATTTTTGTTTCTAACATTGTTAAGTAGCTAATATTAGTGAGTGCTTTGAAGAAATAGAACTTGAAGAACAACAAAATTTAAGATTGTCAGGCAAAGAGGAAATGGAAGGAAGACCTGGTTGATGTTTCAAGGAGTGTAGGAAACATCAGTAATGCTATTACCAAATGGATGTCAAATATGAAAGCACTGGAAAATGTTCTTTAGTATTTACTGTCTTGGTAAAATTTTGTGCAGATGTAGTTTTAGTGGAGGTAATGGCGACAGGTATCCAAATCGGATAAGTGTAGTGCTACAGGAAGGGTTGCTAGTTCAGCCAGCAGAACACCATGCATATGTTTCTTAAAACAGCCATGGTGCTTTTGGTGTATGCATCCTGTTTGCTCACCTAAGATTGTGGGTATCAGAGCATCAAGAATTTTTAATGCTTTAGGACATCCTTAACTGAAGTGTTTTTTTTTTGTTTTGTTTTGTTTTTTGTTTTTTTTTAACCTGCAAGTTTGTTCTTCAAACAACATAAGAAAAAGACAAATGCCTTGGCTTTGATCCTGCATGGATATGTGTATGATACTTTAGTTGTTTAAATGTGGCAAGATATTAGGACAGAGAATATGAGGAAGTATTGAGAAAAAGGATGCTGTGTGTTGAGCACTGGCTTATTGGGTAAAGTGCTTGAAGCACAGCACGAAGATCTGAGTTTGGATCCCCAGCACCTATGTGAAAAGCTGGGTGTAGTGGAACTCTTTCTGTACCCTCCCACTTGGAGAAAGATGGAGTCGGGATCCTAGGAGTGTGCTGGTCACCAGTGCTTTCCAGACTCATGAAGCAGTACTGTCTCAGAAAGTAATGGAGAAAGTAAAAGAAGACAAGAATGTTAATCTCTGGCCTTTACCCACATATATGCATGTACACCCCACCCCCTTGCACACAAATACAAAGGATGTTGTCTATATTTGCCATTTTATTTAGATTTAATTACTTCACATTAGACAAAGCTACTCTATACCTGACCCCACAAAGCAGTGCCTTCACATAATGAATACACATATTTTTGAAAGAAAATATGTTAAGAAAAATATCACATATGCTATTACTTGATTTTATTTAACATACTTTAATAATTCCTACTTTTTAAATTCAAGTATAAGTAAAATAAATATGCATATTTTAGAGTAAAATGTTTAATGAAATGTTTCAAACTTTTATGACTGAGCATTTTTAGTGATAGCATTTAGTTTGACATTGTTGTAGTCCATAAATTTGGGAAAATAACTTAGAGGTAAAGAAGAGGATGCATGATGGTATAAAGGAATTCATGTTATGAAGGGAATTTAGAGTATGATATATTTACAAACTTAAGAAAATTTTCCTTAGCCTTGTATATGGATTAATAATGAAATTGATCAGTTGATGAACCAAATGCAGCAGATAGAAACCCAACAAAGAAAATTTAAAGCATCCAGAGATAGCATATTATCAGAAATGAAGATGCTAAAAGAGAAGAGGCAGCAATCAGAGAAGACCTTTATGCCAAAGGTTCGTATGCCTTGTTACAGCTTTATTTGAGTGTCGGCTTGGGGTGGATCATAGATTGTGTGGGTATCATTGACTTCATGCTTTGTGTTTCAGTAGCAGTAAGAACACCGTGAAAGCGAAAAAGGTGGTTCCTTAATTGTAAAACTCAAAACATTCTGTCAGCTTCTGTCCTTATGAATGTGCCTGAAGATTTTTTAAAATAGTTTAACCATGTAACACTTGTCCCTCCTCACAGTTCTGCTAAATACCTGCATAGCTCTAATTACCAAACCTGATGTGGTGCCGGAGGTATACTTGGTGATGGAGCCTTGCCCAGCATGGGTGATGTGGAGGCCCCGGAGCCAACTTCCAGCACCAAGAGGGGAAAAAAAATTAATACATATGTTTCTGTTGGTTTTGGTTTTATCCCAATAAACTTACCATAAGTTATAAATATTATAAGCACAAAAAGCATTCAATAAAACCTAACAAGCCTATCAACACATAATAGTACTTAAATAATTGAGTTGATATAGTTATTTAGCTCGCTTAATATATACATAGTGTTTTGCTATTTTTTTAAAGAAATTTTTAGTTTATTTTACGTATCAACTACAGATCCCCTTCTCATCTTTTTTTGGGGGGCAACCTCCCCCCCATCTATCCTCTCCTCTAAAAGGTTAAGTTTTTCCCTGGGGAGTCAGCAAAGCCTGGTACTTTCAGTTGAGGCAAGTCCAAGCCCCTTTCCCTACATCAATGTTTATTACTTATGTACTATAGTGACTAATATTAATAAATGATACTCTTTTATAGCAACGTAGCTTACAAAGCTTGGAGGCAAGTCTACATGCTATGGAGTCTACCAGAGAATCACTGAAAGCAGAACTAGGAACTGATTTGCTTTCTCAACTCAGTCTAGAAGATCAAAAAAGAGTAGACGCACTCAATGATGAGATCCGTCAACTTCAGCAGGCAAGTACACCCAACAGTGAAGAAAATATATTTAACATTGGCTTTTGTCAAGAAGTACAGGAAGACCCTATCTCAAAAAAATAAAGTATTTGATGCCTGGAGCTGGTGAATGCCTTTAATCCCAGCACTCTGGAGGAAGAGGCAGGCAGAGCTCAGTGAGTTCAAGGCTAGGCTTGTCTACAAAGTGAGTTCCAGGACTGCCAGGGCTACACAGAGAAACTCTGTCTCAAGAAAACAAAACAAAACAAACAAAAAAAAACATTGAAAGAGAAGAATGTTAAGAAAATAGGAAAAAACAGACATGAAACTTAAATACTCTTGAGAGTAAATAATGTTTTCTTATGTTTAAGCTGTTTTAGATATTTTAAGATTGTACATTTACATTTGTCCATGCATGTTTATCATTGATAAGTGCAGTGATCACTTGTGATGAAATACACTAATTTAAAAAAAAAAAAACAAACCACACTGGAGAGAAAGGACTTACTACTTATTTTTGCTCATAGCATAGTCTAGTTCATCCTGTTGTCAGGAGGTTGAGGCAGCTGGTCACTACATTTGAAGCAGAGGGAAACACTACCCTGTTCAGCTTGCTTCTTATTTAAGCAGTTCATATCCTGGGCCCGTAGAATGGCACTCTCACATTCACAGTAGATCTTTAGACAACTCAAGAGATCATTTCTGTTTCACAGGCCTGACAGTATTAGTCATCACAGTAATACTGCTAGCTCTGCTTATGCACTTATAAGTGTATGTGTGCACATGTGCATACACATGTCAATATAATCACCTTTGTGTATGACATTCTAGGTAAGTATTTTAATTACATTTGGTTTTTTTCTTATAGGACTGTTCCATGTAGCCTAGTCTGGCCACTTGAGTGTGGTGGTGGTGCTGGTGGGGAGTATGCATACATGTGGAGGTCAGAGGACAACCCTTGGGAATTAGTTCTCTCCATCATGTGACTTCTAGGGTGGAACTCAGATTGGTAGTCTAGGCAGCAAATTCCTTTATCCACTGAACCATTTTCCTAGCCCAGGACTTTTGATTTTTATACATGGTTGTAAACAATCAATACTGGGTCCAAAAGATGAGAAGGATAAGAAATTTGTTTTGGTAGCATGTCTTTTACACTTATTTAGTGTGTGTGAATGTTTTTGCTTGTGGGTTTGTATGAACATTACTTAAATGCCTGGTGCTGGAGGCCAGAAGAGAATGCCAGATCCTCTGGACCTAGAGATAAAGATGGTTGTGAACCACTGTGTTGATGTTCTTTGACCTTCTGGATAGAATGCCTTATTTTTAATAAATAGATAGATAGATAGATAGATAGATAGATAGAGTAAAACAGAAACAATAACTTTAATTTCATGGTTAGACGTGGAGATTAGAGGACAGCTTGTGAGAATGACTCTCTCCCTGTACCACATGGGTCCCAGGATTGAAAAACTCCCTTTCAGCTCATCTGAGTATGGGCAATAGGACAACAGATGGAGTGCCCTTTTCTTCTTCTTTTTTTAAATGTTATTTTTACTGCTTGTCTATGTGATGTTGGGGTGGGCTGCATGGATGTCCCACAGTGCATGTGTGGAATTGACTGTCTACTTCTACCTTAATATAGGTTTCAGGATTGAAATCAAGTCATCAGGCTGTGTTGAAGTGCCCTTTTCTACCTGCTGAGCTGTCTCTCTGGCCCTTAGTATTTCTTGACAGTTTTATAATTCTATAATTTTTCTTCTATTACTCTAGGAAAATAGACAACTGCTAAATGAAAGAATTAAACTAGAAGGTATTATTACTCGAGTGGAGACTTACCTGAATGAGAACCTGAGGAAACGCTTGGACCAAGTAGAACAGGTACAGACTTTCTGAGCTTCTTGCTGATCTTAGGCTGTATAAAGTGTGTCAATGAGCACTTAGTATAGTCCTTGGGTTGGAATTGTAGCACTGCCACCTAGTGTGTGACTAGGGCAAGTCATTTAATATTTCTGTTCCCAGTTTTCTGTAGTGTAAAGTACTACCTACTTTGTATGATTATAACACTTGCTCAGTGTTACTTTACAATGTCTTAGTAGTTAGGCACTCAGATTTTTTAGTAATTAAATCATTAAGTTTTTTCTCCTTGATGTCTACTTCAGTTATGTCCAAGTATAAATACATACACATATATGAGACATGTGCTTTCTTGAATGTTCATTTAAACAGCTAATTTTAACATTTTTAAGCTCAAAATATATTTTGAGGTGTAATCTCATTAAACTTTATTCTTTTGTGTTGCAGGAACTTAATGAACTGAGAGAAACAGAAGGTGGTACTGTTCTTACTGCCACAACATCAGAACTTGAAGCTATTAATAAAAGAGTAAAAGATACTATGGCAAGATCTGAAGGTAAGTACTTACTTAAAAATTTTTAGTATTTTGTTGAATTTAGTTTGTTTTACAAAATTGTTTACTGCAAAATGAAATACAAGAGTGACTTATTTTGCTAAAATGATTCTGGTACTTTTATGAGACTGGTTCCATGTTCTATGTTTTATTTATTGAGGGAGGTAGGTAGCAGAAGGAGAAGAGAGCTAGAGTGCATGAGCGGGTGCTGGTGGGGCACTTGGGACAGGTGGTTCTTTCCTTCACCATGCTGATTTCAGGGGATTGAAGTCAATCCAGTAAGTCATCTGGCTAGTGTTGTTACTCATTTTCATTTGCTTTTTTGTTTTATTTATTTTGCATTTTGTTTTTGTGAGGTTTTTTTTTTTTTGTGTGTGTTTGGTTTTTGAGACAGAGTTTCTCTATAGTGCTGGTTGTCCTGGAATTTCCTCTATAGACCAAGCTAGCCTGGAACGCAAAGATAATGCCTGCCTCTGCCTCCCAAGTGCTGGGATTAAAGGCCTGCACTACCACTGTGATGCATGTTTTGATTTTGAAGCACTTAACTATGTTGCCTTAACTGGCCTAGAGCTATGTAGATCAGGCCAATCTTAACTCTCAGAGGTCTACCTATCTACCTCCCCACTTCTGGAATTAAGGAGTATGCTATGTTGTCCTTCCAATTATATATATTGTTAACAAAAGATATAACCCTGGGGACTGGGTTTAAGTGATTAAGAGCACTAGTTCCTTTTCCAGAGGACTTGAGTTTAATTTCCAATACCCACGTGGCAGTTCACAACTGTAACTCTAGTTCCAGGAAATCTGACATTTTCACACAGACATGCATGTAGGAAAAACTAATGAATACAAAGTAAAAGTAAATAATTTTTTAAAAGATTTAAGAAAGAAAAAGATAAAATTTCTTTTCTGTGTTGCTATTGTGGTATATTCAAATGTCCTGGCTGATGCTCTAAAGCATTACTAATGCTGTAAACTCCAGGTCCTTACCAGGCCATGCTCCAAAGTCATGTCTAGTTCCTAACTGACCCTCCAAAGGAGGAAATTTCTTTACCTTTTTAAATCACTGGTGATAGAATATAGATATGCAAATCATTCTACAAATTTTTCCATGGTAGTGCTTAGGAGAAAATTGTCTGGAATCAGGTAATTTGTGAATTTCACAGTAAAATTAAAGCCTACCTACTAAAGAAAATCTGTCTATTAAAGTCTTCACTCAGAGTACATGAAATGAGCCTTAATATCATTAATTTTCTTTGCCCCACCTTAGATTTGGATAATTCCATTGACAAAACAGAAGCTGGAATTAAAGAGCTCCAGAAAAGTATGGAGCGATGGAAAAATATGGAGAAAGAGCACATGGATGCCATAAACCATGACACTAAAGAGCTGGAGAAGATGACCAACCGGCAAGGCATGCTGCTGAAGAAGAAAGAGGAGTGCATGAAGAAGATCCGGGAGCTGGGGTCCCTTCCCCAGGAAGCCTTTGAGAAGTACCAGACGCTGAGCCTTAAGCAGGTAAATCTACCTGCTCTTTAAATTTAAAGTAGCCTTACAAAATTACCTGCAGTGTGTGTGTTAATATATTGTGTTTTTTCTCTTTTAGCTGTTTCGAAAACTTGAGCAGTGCAATACAGAGTTAAAGAAATACAGTCATGTAAACAAAAAAGCTTTAGACCAGTTTGTGAATTTCTCTGAGCAGAAAGAAAAATTGATCAAGCGACAAGAAGAATTGGACAGGGGGTACAAGTCAATCATGGAATTAATGAATGTACTCGAACTTCGAAAGTATGAAGCTATTCAGTTAACTTTCAAACAGGTATGTACTGGTGGTAGTGAAAATCTCAAATAGACAAAAACTTGAGTTCTTCTTTTGTTTGAAGGTGAATTTAACATACAGCAGCTAATGCAGCCTACTGGCTGCTAGCATACTGACCCGAGTGTTTTATACAGCTCTGGAAAAGATTCTGTTGTTTATCTCTGATTTTAAATATTTGTTTCCAACAGAAATATTCTTAAGCCACATTTATATTTCAGTTGACATTCTTTTCTTTAAGGTGTCTAAGAACTTCAGTGAAGTATTCCAGAAGTTAGTACCTGGTGGCAAGGCGACCTTGGTGATGAAGAAAGGAGATGTGGAGGGCAGCCAGTCTCAGGATGAAGGAGAAGGGAGCGGTGAAAGTGAGAGGGGTTCTGGGTCACAAAGCAGTGTTCCATCTGTCGACCAGTTTACAGGAGTTGGAATTAGGGTAAAGATTCCTTTACATTCACTTTTCCTTATAGCATTATCAGAGTAAAATTTGTGTTTTATTTTATCTGAATGTTTATGTGCCACTTAAAGGACATCACCTTTCGATATTAACTCTTTGTGTTCTCTTAGGTATCGTTTACAGGAAAGCAAGGTGAAATGAGAGAAATGCAGCAGCTTTCAGGTGGACAGAAGTCTCTGGTGGCCCTTGCTCTGATTTTTGCCATTCAGAAATGTGACCCTGCTCCTTTTTACTTGTTTGATGAGATTGACCAAGCTTTGGATGCTCAACACAGAAAAGCTGTGTCAGGTACAGTTTTGATTTTCTCTTCAGTAAGAACTTGCTGTTTGTAGGGAGATGGGGAATACAGTCTTACCATGCAAGCATGAGGGTCCAAGTTTGGATCTCTTAACACCCACCTAAAAGTTAGTGTTTTTAACTTTTAAATGGAGACTCTAGGATCCTGGGAGATCATAGGCCACTCAGTGTAGCCAAAACTATAAGTTCCAGATTCAGTAAGATACCTTATCGCAAGAAATAAAAAAAAAAAAAAAAAAAAGTAATGGAAGGCCAGGGAGAGGGGCAGAAAGACATTAGTGTCAACCTCTGCCCTAAACATAGGCACACTGAACAACTGCCTGGGCTAGGGATGTAGCTGGAGACAGAGTCCTTGCAATTAAATTGTTATGTGAAAGCCTTAAAACTTGTGTGTCCAATCCGCCCCCCCCCCCAATTTGTGGGTTTGAAGATGGCTTATCAGTTGAGCATTGGCTACTCTCGAAGGATCTAGCTTTGGTTGGAAGCACTCCTGTGGTGACTCATGGCCCTCCATAATTTCAGTTCAAGGGATCCAACCCCTCTTCTGACTTCTGAGGGAAGATCCTGGGTACACACATGGTACACATGAATTCATGCAAACAAAACATTTATGTGCGCATGCACACACACACAAAAGATGTTTAGAAAGTAATGCTTCTCATAAACTTAACTTTTTATTTAGAGATGCTAAATCTGATCTTATAAGTTGAATGCTTTCAGATGGAATATCAGGAGGGTTGTAGTTAGCATTTGATTTTTTGTATGGTTCTGATGTTTCTATGTTCTGTTTCTGATTTATTTTTGGCTTTTCATTTAAGACACTGTCATGTAGGATAAACTTGGACAACTTCTGATCCTTCTTTATCCTCCCACATGCTATATTATAGTATCACTAGACCAGGTTAGGAGTTTCTTTATAGTAAATAGAAAATGCTATCTTCCATAGCTGTAAGACAGATTAGGATATAATGGTTTTTTGTTGTTGTTTTGAGACAAGTGTCTCTGTGTGTACTCCTGGCTCTTCTGGAACTCAAACCTACCAGACCTTGAACTCAGACATGCACCACTACACACCTGGCTAAAGATTTTATTATTTATTACTACTTTTGAAAAGTTAAGTTGATAACTTTTACAGACAAAAAAAATCACAGGCTGTTTTAATAGATTTGAATTTTAGGCAGGAATAAAAATAGTTGCTTTTTAAATTTTTAGGCATGAAAAGGAGATTTATTATCTTACTCCTTGTTTTCACAGATATGATCATGGAACTAGCTGTGCATGCCCAGTTTATTACTACTACTTTTAGGCCTGAACTGCTTGAGTCAGCCGACAAATTCTATGGTGTAAAGTTCAGAAATAAGGTAATTTTATCTTGTAGTAGGTTGTATTATTTTGTATTAAATTTATTTTTCATTCTGTTTTTTATTTTGGTTTATGTTACATTAGTGAAAGACTTAGAAAGTCATTGTTTAAATGATGGTGTCTTTAATTTTCATGCCGTTTGTTACCTTGATTTTCATTAAGAGAAGAAGAACTGGAGATGTGGGTAGCCCAGTGCTTGAGTGGCATTTATGAGGCTTTGGGGTTTGATTCTTGGTAGCACCCAAACAACAACTGAGTTGTAGCCTAGGCTGCCCTCAACTGGCAATCCTGCTGCCTCTGCCTCTGGAGTGTTGGGATCATAGGTGTTGATATCATGCTAGGCTATATCTACAGAATATTTTTTACCCTTTCACATTGAACAGACAGGGTTGTTACTAAAGACTTCCAACAGTGCTTCAGAATTACTTGACACGGTATATAAATTAAAATTTTTGTGAGTGGTATCTGTATATACTACCCTATACAGTGCAAATAGTAACTGGTGTATTTCTTTAAGATTTAACAGACTCTAACATTTGCTGTTTTTCAGGTTAGTCACATTGATGTGATCACAGCAGAGATGGCCAAAGATTTTGTAGAAGATGATACCACACATGGTTAACTGAAAGATACTGCTGCTGTCTTGGAAGATGTGTATAATAATGTCGTCATACCCAGGAACTGTAAATTTTAAAACTAAAAAATTGGTTGTTATTGAGTTTTTGGATGTAGAATACACAGTCCTTTTATACGTGTCTTTGTATTTTATAAACTCCCCTGTAATCTTACATTTCTACGTATAGTTGAGGAATTTTATTTGTTGAGAAATTTTATTTCCTACACAGCTTTTTGTAAAGTGTCCTCCTATTTTAAATCTTTTGAGATAATCTAAATATTCTTCCCAATTATTTTATCAGTTACACTTTTATAGCTTCTATTAAATAATTGGTTTGTGACTAATTTAGTGTAAATGTGGCTTTTTGTCATTATAATGGTTTAGAAACATTAAATAAATATTTTGCATAAGAAAGTGTTCCTTTCAGTTAATAGAAGATTAAAAAAATACAGTTCCATATTCTGTTCATCACATCGGCAGGTTTTCAATTCTGGCTGCAGTTTTACTCTGTGACCTTATCAGTGTCAGTGACACATTGCTCAGGTCTCTCCTTGGGCCAGTCCAGTCACAGTTAAGGGAGTGCTTGCCCAACCTTCGTGCTTGTAAGTTCATGGGTGATGCTCAGTTTGACAGTTTTGCTAAACACTCTGTTTTCACTCAGTATAACAGTTCTTTGAACATTTTTGTCTGCATGTATATCCATACACCCAGAAAGCGGTATCAGATCTCCTAGGGCTAGTTATAGACAGTTCTGAGCTTCCACTCAGGTGCTACGAACTGAACTTGGGACCACTAGAAGAGCAACTGCTGCTCTTAGCCACCGAGCCATCTCTCCGGCTGTTCCTTTTGGACATTGTAAATTTAATATGACAGTATTTTAACAGTCATTTTGAGTTTGAGAAAGCAGTTTTTAGTGGAATTTAGGATGCTGATTCCAGAAATGAGCCATGCAGTTTCCTTGTTCCTGACTAAGTCAGGAAGTTTAAGGAGATGTTTTTAACTGGCCAGGGGAAATAGCTCAGTGCTAGAATCCTTGTCTCCAGTGTGCAAAACCCTGGGTTCAATCCCTAGTACCACAAAAATGTAAGATTCTGTTACTGAAGCAACATTCCTCATGACATCTTTGGGGCATTTTATTTGTTTTTGAATGGTTTTGCCATTCATATGTCATAAAATTTACCTGTGCATGCCTGTGTGCAATTCAGCATGTTTAGTATATTCACAGAATTTCTGTGATTTTTAGAACTGTGGATATGAACTGACCCTCAGCTTCTGGCAACCACAAATGGACTCTCAGTCCTATGCTGTACATTTGTTTCAGTTATTTCATGTGGAATCATACAAGTACAGTAGCCCTTGTGACTGGTGGCTTTCACTTATAGCACAGTGTTGTCGAGGTTCATCTGTGACGCAAAGTGAACTATCCTGCTGTATGGATAATGTAGTGAGATTTGCTTATCCATCACTTGTAGGGTTTTCCTTGTTTGTTTGCTTTTGTTTTTTACTTCTATTAATAATGCTGCTGTAGATGTCTCTGCACAAGTATTGGTAAACTTGTTTCTCTCGATTATGAACGTGTGTGTGTATGTGTGTGTGTGTGTGTGTGTGTGTGTGTTGTGTGTATACTGTCTTTTGAAGTAGGACATTAAAAACAACGGGGTGGGGGTAATGGTGGCGCGCACCCTTAATTCCAGAGGCAGGTAGATCTCTGGGTTTGAGGCCAGCCTGGTCTACAAAGTGAGTCCTAGGACAGCCAGAGATACACAGAGAAAATCTGTCTCAAAAACAAACAACCCCTTTCCAAAAAAAAAAAAACAAAACAAAACTGTATTCAGTTTCCTTTTTCAGTAAGAATACCAATCATGGGATTTAAGGCCTTGTACTAACTTAATGAGCTCTGTGAGACCCTGCTTCCTTTTGGTTACAAATTCAACATGTGAATTTGGGTAGAGGGACATAGTTCAGCCTCCATTGGTTCCTTCCTATGGCATATTTACTACCCAGCATTACTGTATGACCATCAATTAAAACTGCAGATTTCTCCAGCATCACCCAGAACTGCTCTTTGTTTTGTCTGAGATTCGGAAGGAGACATTATGGTTGTCCTCTGGTGTGTGGTTTTCTCTGTCTTTGTTTCTTATAACTCGACAAGTCCGTAGACAGTTAAGTGTTTGCTTGGTGGTTGGCTGGTTTGAGAGAGGGTCTCACTATGTAGCTCTGGCAGACCTGGAACTTGATCTGTAGACCAGGCTGGTCTTAAAACTGCCTTTGGAGGGCTGGGATCAGAGTCTTGCCACTACGCCCAGCATCCTTCAGAGTTCTGGAGAGGACTTTTCAGATATTGACTGTCCGTCAATTAGGGTTTATCGGATAGTTTTTTAGGGTGAATAGACATGGAGTACTACCATATAAGCAGTGTACATTCTTAATGTGGTTTATCACCAGTCATAGTTACTTTATCTGCCTATGATTGCTGAGTTTCTCTGTTGTAACTTGAACTTCACTTCTTTCTGTGGTGATCCTTTGAAGTATGCCACTCCACAGCTATACTGCTCGTCTGTCTCCTGTGACCTTGGAAAACTTGCAGTGTGACTTTGTTGGTGGAATATTTGAGATTTTTTGGATGAGTAATTTTATTTTAAAGGATAGTTTTTTTATTCTTTCCACTATATTTACCTTTGTTTTGCTTGCTGATATTTCCAACGACTTGGTCATTATCTATAGAAGAATTCGTTTTAATAGCCACTCATACATTACTAGAATCTAGAAACCCCAGAGATCCACTCTAAAAATAAATATTAATGAGACTTTATATTGAATTTAAGGTGTACATTAACTTTTGAGTCATTTTGATTTTACTGCATCTATAGATTTTAAATGTTTAGTCATTACTCCATGGCTTTGCTACAAATGACTTAGTTTGTTATAGGCTGGATGATCCCAGTCTACAAATCTTTAAATATTAAAAGTTATATATATGTGTGCACACACACATACATGAGAGGTCAGACAGATTTGTGGAGTCTGTTCTCTCCTTACACCCATAGGTGGATTCCAGGAGGTAAGCTCAAGTATCAGGCTTGCAGAGCACGTACCTTTATCCTACTGAGCCATCTTGCCAGCCAAAGTCTGAAACTGTGAGTGACATATTGATGCTTAAGAAATTTAAGATCTGGGGATATGCTTGGGGATGTTTAATCTGGTACTAGGGTTTAAACCTGGACTTTGTGCATGTAGTGCACCAGTGAGCTATATTCCTAGCCCATGATCTCACCCTCAGTTATGTAACCACAACAAATCTGAGAATCTAACCCTGAAATTTTTATTTATTTGAGTTGGAATAAGCTGATGTCCAGTTCTTGTTGAAGTGACTCTTCAGTCTCGACATTCAAAGTAACTCAGACCTTAGGTATGTACCACTGTGCTGGGCTTAACCTGTTCATGAAACTAGCATTTATGATGATAATTACCTCTGGAAATCAGCAAATAAAGCTCTTTTTTTCAACTGTGGGATTAGATGGGTTAGGTGAAAAGTGTAAATTTAGAAATGGGAAAAGGCAGAAGCTGAGTTTTGAATGATCTCTTTAAGCATCAGTAAACATGTGGGTTTTTTTTTAAATATTTTTATTTTATGTGAATTGGTGTTTTACCTGCATGAATAACTGTGTCAGGGTGTCAGATCTTGGAATTACAGATCATTGTTAGCTGCCATGTGGATGTTGGGAATTGAACTCAGGTCCTCCAGAAGAACAGTCACTGCTCTTAACCTTTGAGCCATCTATCTCTCCAGCCCCTAAGGTTTATTATTTTAAAGGCTTTTGTTATTATTATTAGTTAGGGTTTTTTTCTCCTTACTCTAGAAAGAACTAATTCTCCATTCAGCTCATAGAAGCCTGCTAGTTGGTGTTTAACGAAGAGTCTTCACTGTCCCAAATGATCTAATAGTCTTACAGGCGGACTGTCTGTAGGAGAAACTACCTTTTTGAGGGCTTCCTTTGCTCTTTAAATGCTGTGTGGTTGCATACTATTGTTTTCTGTTGTGTGAGGGTGGATCCCAGGTGTCCTGGGCCTTTTGTTTTATCCAGAAAAGATAACACCAGCAAAATCTGGTTTAGTAGCCTTGCCTAGGATTGTGTTATGGCCTTGGAATTAGAATGTATTTAGTTCCAGAATTGCATTTATTTATTTTAGTTTAATACTTTTTACAGATGAAGAAATTTGAAGCCCAGATCAGGTAAGTGACCCAGATAGCTACATTAGCATACTTAAAACTGAGATAACCAGAACTAAGCTATGAGTTCCCTTTTCTGACATGAACTGAAAGTCAAGAAAACTCACCATTTCTATACTGTGTTGGTTGACACTGCACATGGCCTTGCATGTTACACAGAACAAGTTTTAGTTTTAAGGATATAGATTATAGACACAGTTTGTCCTGGGCCTTTTTCTTTTTAAAGAGCTTACCAATTTTGGGACACTCAGGTCACTTTCCCCCATGTCTCAGGGGGACTGGGTTACTCTCAGCTGCCAGGCTTCTGCATGGAAGGTGCCAGTGTTCTCCATAAATCTGCCACCATGTGGCCGTCAGTCTCTCCTTCCTAGAGACAGAGTGTCTCCTGGGTGTAAGAGGCCTTGTGGCAGCCAGTAACTAACTACTTAGGATATGAGGCAGCATGGAGATTAAGTTTGCAAAGAGAATGTGGATATATTTACTCTGTCACATTGGCACACTGTGGTATGAGTTTTCCAGAGACATTAACGTTTGAATGTTATCTTTGATAAGTTCTGTGTAATTGAGTATCTGCAAGCTGATTATCAAGCACATCTCAGAAAGTGATACCAAGACCTCTGCCTGAAATTATTCAGCCATTAAAAATAATGATGGCTCAGCTGTTACGAGCACTAGCTGATTGGGTTTCCAGAGTCTACATCAGGTGACTCACAAGTAACTGCCTGTAACTCAGTTCTAAGGTATCAGACACCTAGTACACATGCAGGCAAGTAGGCACAGACATATCCAACAGTAATGATGGTGATGATAATCATATAATAGAACACCTAGTGCACATGCAGGCACAGACATATCCAATAATAATGATGGTGATGATAATAACAGAACAGAACCCAGCCCCAAAGACTGGGGGCTCAGATGGTAAGAAAGCATACCAGTATGAAAAACTGAGCCTGAAGGACATGGGTTTAGAGACTAGTTATCTGGGACTGTTAATGTCCAGTGCAAAGCTCACTCCCTTTACTTTTTTAAACTTTACTTATTTGCCTTGGTGTTTGCCTGGTACTGGGAACTGGAACTACAGACAGCTGTGAGTTGCCATGTGGGTGCTGGGACTTGAACCCCAGTCCTCTGGAAGAACAGTCAGAGCTCCCAACCGCTGAACCATTTCTCCAGCTCTCAAGGTCATTCCCTTTTCTAAGGCAAAGAGTTGCTGCTGGTTGCACACCACAGCCTATCATGCTGCCTCAGAAAGTATTTTTCAGCGTTGTACATGGTGCTTTTTTTGGAAGCCCTCTAAAGCCCAAATTATTTCCCCCTACAACCACTAGAGGGGGCCCTTACTACATGACTACTACTTTTTTGGGTCTAATTTTTTTCAAACTGGCTAGAGTTGCAGAAGTTGTGAGGTCAAGGTGTGGTATAACTGAGACCTCAGGGGCAGTGCTTTATGAGCTAAGTGTTAACTGCTTGCAGCTCACTCATAAATTGGACACTTTTGGGCAAAGGTGCCTGGTGCTCACAACAGGTTGTGTTGCTTCCAAAACAGTGCAGCAGCTTGGGTGCTGTGGAGATGGCAATTCTTCCTTGCACCAGCCCTGCTTGTTTTCTGCAGAGCAGAGATGTGCTATACTCATTTGTTCCTTCTGCCTGTGCTTTCTGAGTCCTCATTTAAACTCAGAGACGTATCCTGGTTCTCATGTCTGTCTAGCCTGGCATTCCTAAATCAACAGTGTGTCCCTTCATTATATTTCAATGTATAGTTTCTAATTTTCCCCTCTTGTCCTCAGAGCATGATGGGAATACTTGTTTATTTTCTTAGAAAACCTACAGCTTTGGTGCAGGCACTCTTAACTTCAGGTTGTTCCCAAACCTAGCCTGCGTACTGCTCCAGTGAGCATGGTGGTGAGCACCTTTAATCCCAGTACTGAGGAGGCCGAGATAGCTGCACCTATCTCTCTGAGTTGGAGGGCAGCCTGATCTATATGATTCCAGGCCGGCCAGGACTGCATAGTAAACCCTGTCTTAAAAAAAAAAAAAAAAATGTAAATAAAGAGCTTGGGCTGGAGATATGGCTCAGTGGTTAAATTGCCCTTTTTATTTATTTATTTATTTTTGAGATGGGGGTATAATTGGAAGTTTCTGTCTCACCAGAAACTCAAATACCTGGCAGAGGCTTAATATTATAGTAAACGCTGGGCCAGTAGCTCAAGCATATTACTGACTAGCTCTTATACTTAAACTAACCCCCCCCCCCTTTTTTTTTTTAATCTATGTTTAGCCACATGGCTTGGTACCTTTTCTTAGTAAGACATTCTCATCCTGCTCCCTCTTTGGCTGGTGACAGGGTCTCTCCCTTTCCTCTTCACAGAATTCTCCTAATCTGGTCACCCCACCTTTCCTTCCTGCCCGCCTACTAGCTAATCAGCATTTTATTAAACCAGTATGAATGACAAAACTACAGTGTACAAAAGCATTATCCCACAGTAATGGAGGTCTCACAGTGTATCCCTGGCTGGCCTGGAACTTTATAGACTAGTCTAGCCTCCAGCTCATAGAGAGCCACATATCTTTGTGCCTGGTGCTGGGATAAAGGCTTATGCCACTATGCCTCCTGCATCCCCCTTTTGTAGTGGGATTATGTTGTTGCATTGTAAATAATTGTCCTACCTACTGGTTTTATAAAAATGCTGATTGGTCAAAGAGAGACAGGAATTGTGGGAGGGGCTACCAGACTAAGAAAACTTTGGGAACAGGAAGAACAGGGCAGTGATGCCAAAAAAGGACCAGCAGAGAAGCCAGCAGGTGCAGAGGACAGCTGTGCTGCCTTAAGAATAGGTACCGAGCTGCATGGCTGAAAAGATAAGAACCATGGGTTAGTGTAAGAGTAATATGCCTGGGCCCTAGGTCAATCAGTGTAAAAATAATATAAGCATTCGTGTGCTTCTGTGGGACTTCGGGTCAGAACCTCAGGGCTAGACCAGAAAGGCTGGGCCAGAACCATACTACTACACCCTTCTTTCTCTTTCACTTCTTGCTCTGGCAGAGGACCTGGGTTTGATTCCTAGTACCCACATGGCAGCTCACAACCACCTGGAATTCCACTTCTAGGGGATTTGAAATCTTCTTTTGGACTCAGGAATTGTGCATAGATAGACATACAGGCAAATACACATAACTTTAAAAAAAAAAAAAAAAAAAGGTTTCCCTCCATGCTGAACACACCCAGAAGCATATGTTTGTGCCTGTGCCAACACAATCCTGTCTGAGTGCCCCAGCTGCAGGCACAGGGGCCTCAGCCCATTTTCTCTGATACTGACTTATGAGCATGGCCTTGCTTGTGAAGTTAGCTCTGAGGAACCCCTTGGAAGAGAAATTGCTAATGTCTTGTGTCAAGGGGGCTTTTTCAGTTGCTTTACCCTCTGTTTTTCTTGTGGACACACTTCTAAGATGCTAATACTTGGTTGGGGAGAAAAGATGTTTGATTAGAAGTGATCTAGTGACCCACTGGGGCTGAAGCATGTGGACTCCAACCCTTCAAAGAGGTGCTGATGGATTCATTCGTCTTAATGGATGTGAGCTAGCCTATGTGGACATACAAGGTACAGATGGACTTATTTCATGAAAGGGATAGATTTTAAGTGGGTGCTGGTAACCCAAGGATGCAGAACAAACCCACATTCCTCAATGTGAAGTAACTTGCCATACATGCCAGAGAATGGTGGAGCTGAGAGCAGAGCCACAAGGAAGGGAGGGGGTATCTTGGAACAAGCTGGTTTCAAAGCTGGTAGTGTTTGGAGCTTTGGTCCCCATTGCTGCCCTCCCTCACCCCAGGGATGCCACCCAACAAAGGCCCCTGGGAGTTAAGGCTCTTCCACATGGTCCAGGACAGGAGACTCTCCTTGCCTTTGTCTCTGTTGGACCCTGGGCTCTGTAGCCAGCAGGCAGGGTGGTGGAGTCTTTGGCCCTGCCCTCCCATCAGTTCCTCCCATCTGCCTTGGCCCTTACCTTCTCTTCCCACTTAAGAGAGAAAATGTTGTACAGTGGGCTCTGCCTCTTGACCTCTGCGCCCACCACTTAGCTCATGGCTTTTCTAGATGAGCTTGGACTGAGCTCTGACTTGCAGCTCTGGAGCAGGACTTGGATTCTGCTCATGTCTAATGTTTTCTTATTCCTTATGTCTATTGTAATTCACCTTGGAGTGAGCATTGTGGTATGTATCTGTAATCCAAACTCTTGGGAGGTGGAGGTGGGAGGAGTTCAAGGTCATCTTCAGCTTTATAGTAAGCTCTAAACAGAAACTTGGGATATTTGAGGTTGAGGTAACACGGAAGTTGGTAGAACCAAGAATAGTTCCAGATTGTCAAGGCAGGGGAATAGAGACAATTTGGGTTGTCCTTCAACACTCTGTTTTCTGAGACTTCCAATCCCTTAGGACAGGCAGGGTTCTGGTCTGAGTGAACTTGGGCTTCCTCTCTGCTTTTCCCCTTGAAGTCTTTCTTATGTTTGCCTTTAGAGTAGACTGTTCTGTGGCCTACCTTGTATTTCTTGTGTTGAATGACATTGGACTGTTTTTTGGGTTTGATATTTTAATCCTCTTGATGATTGGGAGTAATTGGTAGCTTCGCTTACTCTACACTGTGTGGTCTATCAGGACACCCATAAAAGACCTGTTCTTCCCATTTCCTAAAGAGAGAAAATGAACCTCCAAGAGTTATTAACTCCCAAGCCATAGGAAAGTCATCCTAAAAGGCTGTGCCATTTCCAAGATCCATAAGATGCAGTGGTGCCTGTCTGTCAGTGTGGATGGGTCAGCTCAAACAACACAGTCTGCCCCCCACCCATGCCTTCTCCCACAAACTCTTATTGTCGGTGATTCACTGTAGTCACAGTGTACTGAGTGCTGGAATGAGGCTACACTTGGTTACCCATGGAGTGGGGTGGGCAGCTGGTGGCTGAGTAGGACTCCAGATCCTCGCTGAGATGTGTAGATGGGCAGGTCACACATCCTGTCTCATTAGCAAACCAGAAAGGTTTTTATCTGAGTGTGTGCTGCTGGTCTCTGGTTCATTTTTGTGCTCACCTGGAGGCTTATGTTTTAGCTCTGGAATGGTCCCGCAGTCAAGTCCTGTTCTGTTCACTGGTCTCCAGCTCTGCCCCAAGGGGTGGAGCCTGAAGTAGGGTGAAGTCACTGGGGACAAGTCTTTGAAGATTATACTGTTCCTGCTTCCTGGTCGATTAGAATGTGAACAGCTGTCCTGTCTCAGGCTCCTGCCCTGACAGTCACTTTACCCTGCCTGCCTCTGTTACTGGTTGAAATCTCTCTGAAAGTGAGCCAAAGTAAACATTTCCTTCTTCAATTTGTCTTTTTTAAGTATTTTTGTCACAGTGATGAAAAGGTAAATAATATAGGGCTTGGAGAGATGGCTCAGCCGTTAACACTGGCTATTCTTGCAAAGGACCACACTTCTATTCCCAGCACCCACATCTGGCAGGATCTAATGACTACATTCACAAAACATACCCACAGATATACACACATACTCATAAATAAAAATCTTAAAATTTAATTAAAAACTTATTAAGAACATATTTAAGCAAGAAAACTAAACCAGAATGATTGATGAAGTGTGATCCTCTCCTCATAAATTTGCCTCGTATCCTAGAAAGGGCAAGGACTTAAATAGTTCAAGAAAATTATCAGCTGAAGATGAGAAGGAATTGGCTCCAGAGGAAAAGAAAATATGAGAGGCACATGTGGATTGTGAGAATCCAGAGCTTAACTGCATTCTGGTTATATTACCCTCTAGACTATCTTCTACAGGGATTTTGATAAAGAGGGAAGATATTATATTGGAATGGATATTTCTACCATACAGATAGAGTAAGAAATTAAAGACATGTGGAAAAGATTTCTGATTTGGTTTTAAAAGAAAAATTGAGACTTCGTCAATTGACAGGAAATTGTTATACATTTAAGTAATGAAGCTGACCAATTATGGGCAGAAAGTGAACATTGACAAAGAGCTTGCAGTAATTTTTTGGGAGATATTAAAAACTGTTATCCCAAAAGCAAGAGTATAAAATTCATAAAAAGAACCAGCTGAGTCCTTCCTTACATGGTATGAAGAAAACCAATCTCTGGGAGTCTCTATGTTCTAAATGGTTGGAAGCCCTTATAATTCTATACAAGAGTCAGAATCGAATGCCATTCTTATGGTATTGATGGACTTTGAAGAACCTCTCAGTAAAGTCACTGACTCTCATTCTGCAGAAAGAGTTGTTTTGCATATTAAAAACACTCAATTTATTTTTGTTAAAACAATTAACTTTACTATTTATACAATTACAGGAAATAATCAAATAGGAATCATCTTATTAAATCCCATACAGATCTTCCAGGTTTTCTAGCATAAAATAATGATGAAATTGATTGGTTATTAATAGAAAGTGTCCTGGAGACCTCAGAATTTTATTTTTAAAAACCACCATGTTAATAGCAAAGGTTTAAAAAAGGATTTCTCTATCACCTGACAACAAGCCAAAGCAATTGTAAAGAAAAAAAATGTTCTACTTGTTCCTTCTGTAATCAAACTCCATACATGGAAATGAAAATTGGCAGATGAATGTGTTTCATTTGCAGATTTTGGAAAATTAAAATATGTACATCATACAATAGATATGTTTTTAGGATTTCAGTGGGCAACTGTTTTGAGTTCTGAAAAGGTTGGTTCTTTAATTACACACCTATAAGAAGTCATGGCCATAATGGGCATACCTGTACAAATTAAGACTGACAGTGCTCCAGCATATGTCTCTAGTAAAATGAAACAGTTTTTTGAATATTATAAAGCGTATTACAGGTATACCGCACAATCCTGCAGGACAAGTGGTCATAGAAACATACAATTGCACTTTAAAAGAAATGCTTAATAAACAGAAAGGGGGAACTAAAACCCCTAAGGATAGATTGTATAATGCCTTATTAATCTATATTGGACTATAGAATAAACTACTGAGCTAAATCAGCCTGTGTACTTTAAAGGTGTATTAGCCTCAGAATAGAAACTAGGGTATGTGCTACATTAGGGAAGGGCTTTCGCTTCTGTTTCCACAGAAGAAAAGCTGTGGATAGATATCATCAAAACTAATAAAGATTCAATTCGAATAGCAGAAATCTCTTGAGTAAGGAGAAATGATGGCTCATTCACTAATGTGACAATTCTACAAGTTTTGTTTTCTCAGGGTTATAGACAGTTAACATCTGTTTGGGGTTGGTTGTAAGTTACAATAGGGTTGGGGGTGGAAAAGGAAAATGGGCAATAGATAGGATAGGATAATAAGACAAATTATTGAATCTATTTGTAAACTAATTTAGTAACTATCAGCTTTAGGTAATTTGCACTGGTATAGATTCTCATATATTGATACAACTGTAAAATTATATTTCTATTCCTGTTTAAGATAATTTGTGTTTGGATACAAATTCAAAACTATATTTGTCATATTTTACATATGTTCCTAATCCTGTTTAAAATATTTTGTAGACTGATACAAATGTAAAATTATATTTATCATGCTATATATTTGTTTTACTTCTGTCTAGGATATTTTTTATATTAGTACAGATTAGGGATATTGGTGTCATATTTTACTAATTTACTTCTGATTAAGATATTTCTGTGTATTATCCCAACTTCAAGGTCATTGTCTCTATACTGTACATTTATTTACAGATTGTTTATTTTTATAATGTGAAACCTTAATCTTTGAGCTATATAGGTTGATAAAATTATAGATTAATAGTCACCCATGTTTGTCATACCTATAGTCATGTTAGGTTTCTCTAGATATACAGAAATATATGGCAGATAGATAAAGACCTGGAGAATATGGCACTTAAATGTTTTAATAACTTAGAATTCTGTTAATGTGAGACATGATTGCACCTGGCAGCACCAATCTACTCTGTTAGGCAGGGCCTCGACTGCTGACAGTAAGCATACTGTTTACTCTGAACTAGCAGAACACAAGGAAAAGTGACTGCTGAACCTTGCCAAGACACAGTAGGATAGTCTTTCAAAATTTCCTGCTTCTGAAAATGGTCTGTCAGATATTCTAGGCCTATAGCTGTAAGAGGATTCCCCAACATTGCAGGGAAGCATTGGGTGACTATCTAGGCAGCCAGCTGTCTCTGCCATTTCCTTCATTTCTTGGAAGTTGCTTGCTTGCACTTCCTGTTTACTCAGGTAATATTTTCCTTCTCAGGTCTTCGATGAGGTTGAAGACTAGATAGTTACAATTACAATTCTCTCATATTTTAACTAAGAGAATTTCAGGCATAAGATTTAGATTCTTCAGCTATTGGAGTAATCTCCATTACTTGCCAATTAACTTTGGCCTGAACAATCTGTTTCTTGCTTGATGTTCTTATTGATTCCATTTTTTGTTTATGTTATTATTTTTTCTTTCTCCTGGACAATACTTGATAATCATTCTTATTGTACATAGTTTTTGTATTGGTGTAGAACCTTCTTATTTAGACAAAAAGGAGAAGTGTAGTGGGTATTTGCTTCACCAATGACCTTGGACTATCTGGCCCATTAGAGGCAGTGCTTCTTGCCTGCCTATGTGATCTCTTAAAAGGGAAGAGAGAAGGGGTCATCCTCTCTTCTTGAGGGGTGAAGACCAGGTCAGGTGGCATGAAGCAGCATGTGATTGGTCTCCAGTTTTTCAAGGACTCTGCAGCTGGATTTACCTTATTGAGTGTCAGTGAGCGTGTTCCTCATAGAACCCATTAATAAATTTCTGTACACACACACACATTTACCTTTGAGGCTCACGTAACCCCCCACACACACACACACACACCAAGGCCTAGGGATTTATGGCTAGCCAGAAGAATCTGCCTTAGAGCACGGTCAGCCCTACTACAACCTTTGACTATTAGAGTAAATGCTGGTTTGTAAAGTAGAAGAAATCTTTCCAATATTTTTTAGAGCATTTTTACTAAAGTCAACATGACCCCAGCCAATGCTTGTCTCTAGGCCAGTGTGAGTCTTGCCAAGAAAAGTCACAGAACCTTTCTCAGAATCCAGAATATGGAAGGAGAGGTCTTCATTTTTGGAATAAATATCTCTGGTCTTCCTCTACTGTCTTCCATGTTTGTGGGAACACCTTCTTCAAGCCCTTACCAGAAAGCCTTTTAGAACCTGACCTCCACCCCATTAAGCCTTGCTTTTTACCTCCTAAGGACTTGTACCTCTCTCTTAAAACCTTCTTTGTTGGAGACCAGGTTTTCTTTATTTTTTTATGTTACTTACTTTTGTGTATGTGCCTACTTATGCAGATGCCAGAAGAGAGCATCCCCTTTATCACTCCCTGCCTATTACTTTGAGACACGTCTCTCCCTGACTTTGGGGCTCATGGTTTCTCTGCTAGGCTGAAAGCCAGCAATTCCTGTCTCCAGCCACCTTGGAGCTAGGGATACAGGTATCTGTGTGTTCTGCCTGTTATTGAATTCTAGGATCTGAACAGGGTTCTCATGATTGTAGAGCAAATCCTCTTAACCACTGAGCCATCTGTCAGCCCTGAGACCAGGGTTTCTTGTTTACCTCTCAGGTTTAGAAGGGCCTCCATCAAAGTGGGTGGCTGATACTTTGCCTTTTCATTTGTCAGCAATGACACTTTTATTTTGTTGCCCCCCCAAACATACACACACCCCTCTACACTCATACACCTATCCATTACCTACAGCATCTTGCATGTCATTATCAGGACACAGGTATACATCCCTCCCTCAAACATGGTCCTTATCATCCATGGTAGCTTCAGCCTTCTTCCCAGTTCTCACCCTCAGGAGTCCTCTCCGCTCTGCCCTCCTCCCAAGGTGGGAGATCTTTATTGATGTGTACTTTTGAAAGAACAGTCTAAACTGCAGGGAATGTATGTCAATAATTCACTTATCTCTGTAAGGGACCAGAAGGTTGGCCAGAGTTCTATAGGACAACAAGTTCACACTCTTAGGGGTTATCTCTTCTCAGTGACAAGAATCATTTCCAATTTAGCAATTGTGTGTCCTGTCGTGAATCAACAACTCCTTTTAGAGTCCAGATTAACCAGGAGAGAGTGGGTCAGGCAATTCTTTTAGGAGGCCTGGTGATCCTGAGGGTGGTACTGCTCCCCGTATCTGGCTATAAAGTTTGCAGTATACTTGTTCCTTGTTTGGGGGTCTGGATACACTTTCTAAATACATGAAGTGCCTCTAAAGTCTAACAGAGTAAGTAGCTGCTGGGCTCATAGGGTTAGCAGGCAAGGAAGCCAAATGGTTTCTTTAAGCCAAATGTGTGTGTGGGGGCAGTTGTAAAATGGGGGAAGGGAGGCCAAAAATGAGGAGAAGGGGGTTACCATTTGTGCCCGAGGAATGCTAGAGCAGGGATTGATCAGGAGATGGTTTTGTCAAAGATCTGGAATAGAAAATCCACGAGTCGCTTCTTTTTCCTTGAGAAAACAAATAGCAGTTTATGCCGGTGCAGCGGGAGGGCCCAGAGGATGGGGGGGGGGGGAGGAGGCCACCGTGGAGGTAAAGCCGAAGACAAGGAGTAAGTCAAGTAAGTAGCGCCACCAAGCTGGGCCACCTGGTTAAGGACATGAAGATCAAGTCTCTGGAGGAGATCTACCTGTTCTCCCTTCCCATTAAGGAATCGGAGATCATCGATTTCTTCCTGGGTGCATCCCTAAAGGATGAAGTTCTAAAGATCATGCCAGTGCAGAAGCAGACTCGGGCTGGTCAGAGGACTAGGTTCAAGGCTTTTGTCGCTATTGAGGACTACAGTGGCCATATTGGGCTTGGTGTTAAGTGCTCCAAGGAGGTAGCCACTGCCATCCGAGGGGCCATCATCTTGGCCAAGGTTTCTATTGTTCCTGTTTTCAATTGTCCCTGTGCAGAAAGGCTGGGGGGTGAACAAGATCGTCAAGCCCCACACTGTTCCATGTAAAGTGACAGGCCATTGTAGTTCTGTGTTGGTGTGTCTTATCCATGCCCCCAGAGGCACTGGCATCATCTCTGCTCCTGTGCTCAAAAAGCTATTGATGGCGGGTACTGATGACTGCTACACATCAGCCAGGGGCCACGCTGCCACCCTGGCAACTTTGCTAAGGCCACCTTTGATGCCATCTCTAAGACCTACCTACTGACCCCTGACCTCTGGAAAGAGACTGTGTTTACCAAGTCTCCTTATCAGGAATTCACTGACCATCTTGTGAAAGCCCACACCAGAGTCTCTGTTCAGAAGACCCAGGCTCCAACTGTGACCACCACATAAGAGTTTTATCCAAAAATAAAAAGTGAATTGAGTCTGTTAAAAAAGAAAAAAGAAAAGAAAAAAAAATCCATGAGTCAGGCACTATGATTAATCAAATTTTCAGATAGAAAATCCTAACTTTAGATTAAGAAGACACAAAGCCAGACTAAGTGAAGAAGCACATGGCTGGCGCAACTCAGTGTCTTCACTCTATAATGCCTGAGAGAGTGGAGGTGACACTGTGCGTGTGTGTGTGTGTGTGTGTGTGTGTGTGTGTGTGTGTGTGTGTGTGTGAAAACATTCACTGGGTGGGGAGCAGGTGAATGCACATGGATGCAGATCCTAGATGGGAGACAGGGAAAAGACTAGAGGGGAGGTAGGGGATAACTTCCTCAGCAGCAGGTGCAGAGCCCAAACAGAGCCAAATGCAGGATTCCACACATCCTCATGGCAGGACCCTCATCAGCACCAGCCGCCTTACATGCCAGGGGACGAGCTCAGGACTGGGTGGGTGGGCACCATGCCAGCAGCTGGCAGGGCCTTTCACAGATTTGATCTCTGGCTTCCACATTCCCAGGCAAGATGGGTCCTTGTCCTCTTGTGGACTAGAAGGAGGAGGAGGCAATGGGGGCTCTGGGTCTGTAATTGTATCAGAGTCTGTGATGATGACAGCTGTGAAGGGGCCTGAGGAGGGGGCTGGAGCTGGGGAAGAGTGGCTGGCTTAGTCTTGGGGCCAAGCAGCTTCTGTGTGGCTTTGGGACCTCTGCTCACACCATACCTACACTGCACCTACACCACAGTTTCCACTGTTAACCAGCACAGCCTGTCTGAGCAGTGAACACCCCCTCCTCATGAACTGGAAAGAATGGGTTTTGAACATCAGTTTTGTGACTTGATCATGTGGCCTTGAGAGGTTGCTAACCCTTTGTCCTCTTCTCTGGCAATGTGGAGATATCACATGACTCTGTCTTCAAAGACAGTTTAAGAGTTAAAAATTGGGGGCTGGAGAGATGGCTCAGAGGTTAAGAGCACTGGCTGCTCTTCCAGAGGACATGAGTTCAATTCCCAGCAACCACATGGTGGCTCACAACCATCTATGGTGACATCTGGCACTGTATACTGTATACATAATAAATAAAATAAATCTTTAAAAAAAATCAATTCTTGAGGGGACAAGAAGCTGCATTCTTCACCCATGTGTGCATGCCTGTCCATCTAAATTAGATTTATCATCATACTTGGAGTCTAAGGAGAGTTGTTTTTGCTTTTAGTTTCTTAGGCAGGGTCTCTCTTTGTGGCCCTGGCTGGCCTAGAACTCACAGAGATCTGCTTCCACCTCCCTAGTGTGACTGAAGGCATGTGCTATAGTGGGGTGGGAGATGGCAGCAGGGGCAATTCTAACAAAAGGTTTTGTTGTTGTTTTATTTTGTTTTTGATTTTTTACAAATCCAGTTTGCATTAGGTTCTGGGAGTTTAAGGAGAGCCTAGAAAACAGAAGAAACCCTGTCTTCTTACTAATAAACATAATTAAATAATTCATCCTTAGAACCTGTATAAAATTCAGGAGTATATGAGCTCACTCAAGAAAGAACTCAGCAGGACACTTTTGAAGATAGTTATCATGCTGTGTTTATTTTTGTGTAACAAATAGCTCCAAACTCAGATCAGAACACCCGGCATCTTATCCCATCTATCACTTTGTGGGTCAGGGATCTGGGCAGGGCTCAGCTAAGTGGCTCTTCTCAGCATGTGGCACCAGTAGTGGTCACTTAAGTGTGATTGAATTGTCAGACATCCAGAGTAACTTCACTCTGGTGGGTTGTCAGGAGACTTAGAAGCCTGGCCAGGCTGGCGGCACAGGCAGCCAGAGAGAGCAAGTGATTTCTCTGACAATGAGCCGGATTTACAGAAAAGCACAGAGTGCAAGAGAGTGTTAACAAATGGCTAAAGTCTGGGCTTTTGATGATCTAGCTTGGGAAGTCCCAGATTCTCACTTCCACCTTGTTCAGTCTGTCTAGCAAGTTGCAATGCTCAGCCCAGTTCCTGGGATGCAGAGTTGGAGCCAGATCTCCATGGAGGAGCAGCAGACCCTTGGCAGTCATCTTTAACTCCGTATAGTCGCCCCAAGAAAAGATCACTTTGTTTTGTCTTTGGGAGACAGGGTCTTGCGATGTAGTCTAGATCAGCTCTAAATTTCAGACCCTCTTCCTGGGTCCCAGAATGCCAGATTACAGTTGTGTGTCATGCCTGGCTTCAAAATAGATTTTACAAAGTTGTTCTGCTTTTAGACTCTTCCAAGTGGCATCTTGGGGAAGTAGAAAGAATCTGGACTGGCCATCAGGAAGCCCGAGTTTCAGTACAGCGGACTATCACTTTGAGCAGGGATTTCTGTTAACTGTGCTGGGAACATAAAAGCCAGACATCATCCTGTACCTATTCTTACTGTGGTGACCTTGGGCACATCACATCTCTCCTTAATGCCAAAAATGAGGAGCTTGGGCTTGCTGGCCATGAGCCTGTTCCCAACACTAGCTTCCTGGGATGGGAGATATGCTGCTAGGCAACTCGGGATACTGAGATATTCCTGCCCTTTCTTCCTTAGCAAGGTCACAGAAAAGCAGCTCTAGGACACATTTGGCACATAATTATCTATTTAGAAATAAATTCATAGCAAGAGACCTTTAAATTCTCAGCTTTCCCAGAGACCAGGGACAGGAACGGGCATACAAGAGAGAATCCTGTTTCTTTCTGAGATGCATAAAGCCTCACTTGTTCTATAAACTTGTGTGATGGGTAATTGGGAACTGTACATCCGGCTAAACCAACAGGTGAAGCAGCAGTCCATTGGTTCTGGTCGATCTTTTTACCTAAGAGGTCCCCAGAGCAGGCAAGCAGTCCAGATAGGGGTCTCCAGAAAGCCTAGCAGACCACAGCCGTCCAAGGCTCCTCCCTTTGGACCACCCTGGTGTCTGTTCCTCAGGACATTCTTGCTCTAGGCTATCTGTAGAAAAGCAGGAGTCAGCCAGGATCTGGCCACCAGTGGAGATGGGGGAGGGTGAGCAAAGAGTAGTCTGGCCAGGAGCCAGGACTGTGGGATTTACAATCATCCTGGGGCCTGTAAATACTTCAAGCGGCTTTTTTATTTTGAGGCCATGAGTAATTGAGCCAACTGTGCCCTGTCTCCCACAGCCTGGCCCTGCCTCCTCCCACTCACAAACACACACTCATTTACACCTGTTACATACATACACACACACACCTGTGCACAAATGGGGCCGGAGGAGCTTTGTATGGAGGACTTATAATCTGTTACACATGTGGCATGTTAGAGGGCTCTTCATGTACTACCTGATTTAATTGTGACACCAGCGCCTTAAGGGTGCCCTGTGATCCCCATTTTTGTGTGTATGATGGTGGATTACGATTATCTGATAATTATCAGATCAGCAATTAGCTAAAAGGCACACTGGGTGCTCCTGGGAGGAATTCTCTTGATCAGATTGTTTGAAGATCCTCTTACTGGTGGGCATCTTTTCCCGGCTCGCCTTCCCTCTGAGCTGACTTTTACTATGTTGTTCTTCCTTTGCTACATTCCTTCACTGATATTAGGACCCAGATTTGAGCTTCCAGAATACCCTGTGACCAGCAGCTCTCCATGAACCCTCTGGGCCTGCCGTGCCACATTGAACTGTAGAAGCATCCCATCTTACAGGCCAAGCAGCTACCAGGTTCTCAGCCTCTCTAGTGTGAGGCCACTGTAGGACCACGAGGACCACAGTAGGGAGCCACAATAATAACTTCTCTCCACGCATAACAAATATTCATTTTCTTGATTCTATTTCTCTAGAATCACTGAATAATACAGCGGGTAAAGGAACTGACAAAGCCAAAGGGAAGCAAATTACCTCTCCAGAGACCCACAGATAATGAATAGCCAAGAGGGCACCTGAACTCCCCCCAAGGCAGTTTAGGTCCTCTGCTGTCGGGTGTCAAGGCAGAACCTTGCCTGATAACATTTCTGTCTGGCATCTGTTAGGGAAATTGGATTTAAAGCAATTATATATCATAAAAAAAGATTGGCAAATACAATAAATTAAAAATAAAACAAAAAATAGGTGGTGACATTTGCCTTTAGTGCCAGCACTCAGGAGTCAGAGGCAGGTGGATCTCTGAGTTGAAGCAGCCTAGTCTACATAGCGAGATCCAGGACAGCCAGAACTACATAGAAAGACCCTGTCTTCAAAACAAACGAACAAAAAGTACAAATAAATCCTAAGCAACACGAAGAGCTCAAATTCACTCACAAAATGAGTCACACAAACTAAGCTGCCAGTCAGATTGGGAAGACCCAGGCCACTCAATTTTAGTTTAAAAAACAAATACTTTGCAAAAGCCAACATCCACTAGAAGCCTGTGTGGATACAAAGCAAAGTCACGTGTTCCCATCACCCACCTACCTGTGTAGCCAAATAAAAGACAACACATCACTCCTCCCTTATCTATTATTTCACTGTCTGTGCTTTTGGATATATGCATGCAATTAATGGTGATCTGAAAATACCAAATTGAAAATTCCAAGGACAACAAATAAGTTTGAAATTACATGCTATTCTGAGAAACATGAAATGTTACACTGTCTTGCACCCTCCCATCTGATATGCAGATTTTCTCTTTGTGCAGAGTGTCCACGGGAATACACTACTCATCTTTTGATCACTTAGCCTGTTTGGTTATCTGAGGGGCTGCTGGATGTAGTATGTGGTCTCTGGCCCGTACTTTGGGGCCTAGCCCTGAGATTCGAACCCACTTACAGCCCCACTGCCGCTTAGCACCAAATAATCACACAAATGCTTATATTAATTACACTCTGCTTGCTGATTGACCTGGGGCCCAGGAATATAACTTGCTAACTCAACCCATAATTCTTATCCTGTTCAGCCATACAGCTCGGTACCTTTTCTTAGAGCAGCATAGTTGTCCTCTGCATCTGCTGGCTTCTCCACTGGTTTCTCCACTGGCTTCTCTCTAGCTTCTCTCTGGCTTCTCGGCAGCATCTCTGTTCTGCTTTTCCTGTTCTCAGAGTTTTCTTAGTCTGGTAGCCCCACCTACACTTCCTGTCTGCCTTTCACTAATCAGCATTTTTATTAAACCAGTAGGTGGGACAATTATTTACAATGTCACAACATAGCTCACTACAGCTGGGTATCACAATACTGGTGCTCAGGTCACTCTTATTTTGTTTAATACTACTAGCATTAAAAACTTAAGCATAATGATGCCAATTTGGATACACCCAAGAGAAGCCTTAAAGTGCTTCTTTTAAGTTGAAAGGTGAAAACTGTCAAGAAAGAAAAAAAAATGTCTTCCAAGGTTGCTAAGATCTATGGTAGGTATGAATCTTCTATCCTGGGAACTGTGAAGAAGGGAAAGGCATTTCTGCTAGCTTCCTGCTCACACCTCAACCTGTGATCACTACGTCCACAGCATGTGACAAGGATTTAATTAAGGTGGGAAAGGTCTTAACTTTGTGGCTGGATGACAAGAACGGGAAGTGAGACCCAAATGATGCCATCAAAGGGCTGAGGCTACTTCAGTTCATGTTGACTGTGTCATCCATCCTGCATCCTTACAGGACATCTGTGTACTCACTCGTAGAAGAATAAGCTCCTTCTTTGCTACAATACTTTGTTATAGTTCTAAATGAGCACATCTATCTATAAATTAAACTTTATTGTATGCATGCAAGGGAGGTATATCTAGAGTTCAATACTCCTGACTTTGGGTACCCCCTGGGTCCTTCATTGCACAGAGAGGCTGCTGTAGGTGGGACTTGTCACCATCATATAAGCAAACCTCAGAAGGTGGCCAGGGTAGTGAGGGACCTCACTAAGCCTTACTAGAGGCCATGCAGGTTAGTCCCGACCGTGTTCCTGAGGAGTATAGCATCACTTCTACTGCTTCCAAGACAGACTTCTCCATTAACAAAGCCAATCATATTGCCATTAGAACATATTAGTAAGGGTCATCAATGGGAGCAGCTATCTGTCAGTGAGGTCTAGAATAGGAAGTACTACCTTTTGAAACACAGGACTACTGGGGTTTCTCCTTTTCATGGGTGCTGGAGAGATGGACCCAGAAGTGAGATAATCTGCTACTCTTGGTAAAGTGCAAGGAATTTTTGTGGGTTCCTCCACAGTGCCAGTTTGCAGAGTCTGCCTTCCCTGAGTGCACCCAGCCCCCAAGGGTGCTAGCCTTAATGTTAAAATTTCTTTTTCCTTTCCTGGGTCCATTAGTGTGAGGATCCAGGCAAGTGGTCAAAGATGGGGCCTCCTTACTGACTGCACAGACATTCTGGTTGTGTGCTTGCCAGACAGGGGAAGGGTGACCCTGGGACTGTCTCTGTGCTTCTGGCCTAGAGAGCTTAGCAGAAAGAAACATCACAGTCTCCAAGTCCAGACAGTCTTGAACTTTAGCCTTGTTGGCTGGGCTAAGTTTCCTCTTCTCTGGGTTTCAGCTTCTTCATGTATGAAGTGAAGCTCATGGTGTCTGCCTTTGTCCTGAGTGTCTCTATTGTCCTGCCAGCTGACACTTGCTGAGTGTTTGCTGCAGCGAAGGGGTCCTGTTCAAATCTTGGCTCTGCCGTGTCTTGGGGAATCTTATGAAAGCTCGCTGTAGCAGCTCCTATAGCGTGAGTCTGCGGCTGTCCAAAGGCGGCTTTTCCCTTCACTCCTCCCCCTCCTTATCTCCCCCTTTATTTTTATGGTGCTAGGGTCAGAGCCCAGAACCTTGTACATGCTAAGCAAACACTACACTGAGCTGCAGAGCCAGCATGCGTTCTCTCTGGAGGCAGGTTAAAGGGTGGCAGGGGTCTTTCTGTGCTTAAAGACATCAGCTGAATTTCCTCAAGCACATTTTATGTTCCCTCCTCTTCTGAAAATTGATCACTCTATTTTTCTATTTCTATCACTTGCTTCTTTCTCTCTCTCTCTTTCTCTCTCTTTCTCTCTCTCTCTCTCTCTTTCTTTCTTTCTTTCTTTCTTTCTTTCTTTCTTTCTTTCTTTCTTTCTTTCTGTTTTGTTTGTTTTTTGACACAGTCTCATGAATTCCATGCTGGCCTGGAACTTACAAGTTCAAGAATGACCTTGAACTTCAGACCCTTATGCTTCCAGTTCTCAAGTGCTAAGATTTCAGTTGTATGTATACTGGACAAGCCCTCCACCAACTGAGCTGTCTCCTGCCCTCCCATTCTATTTTCTTTCTGGGTTTCATTTCGTTTTTTATTGCTTGTGTGTCTTCAGGCTCACTAACATTTTCTTTTATAGTGTCCTATTGGTCATAAATCACATGGCATTTATTATGTCTTAGTCATTGTAGTTTATCTATCCAAGTTTTATTTGACACTTTGAATGCATTTTTATATCTCTGCTTAATTTTTCGAACAGATAGGATGAAGTTGTAGCTATCCTTTCCTGTTCTCTGCTAATCCTGACATGTGTCACTTCTGCACTTGGTTTAAGTGATTGATTATTGTTCTCTTTGTGGCTTGTGTGTTTTCTGTCTCTACAAGCCGAGAAATCATTAAGCAATCAGTGGCTTGGGTGCTGGATGTCTCTGTATCCTACAAACCTTGTTCCCAGTCCTGATTCTTGGTTTTTGTTGTTTTGTCTTTGTTTTTTTCTGGAGTCCCGGGTGGTATTCAGGCTGATTACTCCTCTCTGATAAATCAGGATCTTTCTTTCTGATCCCTCCACCCAATGCCCTTTGGGCTAGTTTTCTGAGTCTGCCTAGTGGGATCAGGCTTCTGTATAGTCCTGTGAAGGAGGTAGACACTGCTCTTTCTGGTCCTGTCAGATGGATCTTCCCCTCAGGTAGCCTCTTCTCTAGAACTCATAGATCAGCACTGTGCTGAATACTTGAGGGACCATCTATGATTCCTGAGTTTCTCTATCTGTCCGCATCTGTTTCTGGTACTCTGTCCTATGACCTTTAGCTTTTCAGACTGTTAGCTCTGTGTCCCCAACTCAGGGACTCTAGAGTCACCACCCCAACTCTGTCAGTCTCCACAGTTATTTGAGAGATCACTTTGATCAGCTGGCAAGTGGCCATGTCAGTGGGACATTGATTGCTAATGGGATGTAGGAGGCCAAGTCCACTGTGGGTGGTGTCATCATTCCTTGGCAACTGGGTCTGGGTTGTATCAAAAGGTATCCGAGAGCAAGCTAGTGAGCCGCCTTCCTCTGTGGCACCTGCCTCTCTGTTCCTGCTTGAGTTCCTCCCCTGACTTCCCTCAGCAATGAACTGGGACCTGGAAGTGTAAGCTAAAAAACAACTCTTTTCTCTTCAAGTTGCTTTTGGGCATGACCAGTAATTGGAGCATACTCCTGCATAGGGATGTAGAAGCATCCTTCCAGCAGTGAGCTTCAGCAGTGATGGGGCTTGTCTGGTGTGCTTCCCACTGTTCAAAGGACTGCTGTTCCTTGGTTCTCTGGGTCAAATGTCTTGAACCCCATTGTTTCACATCTGATTTTGTTTCCAGCAAGAAGATAAATCTAGTCTCTGTTATTCTATCTTACCAAAAATAGAATTCTAATTTTTATCATTTGTCAATATTATTAATTAGTTATTTTTATTTATTTTTTGCTAATCTTTGGAGATACATACATACACGAGCAGCCTAAACATATTATTGAATAATTTTGTCAGATAACATTATTTTATTTATATTAAATCATCTTTCCTTGTAGTTTGATTTTTGTTGGCTTTCTCCATCAGGGTTAGATTTCTTTCTCTTTTTTTGAGATTTCATTCATTTTTATATGTGTGTAAGTATTTGCTTACATGCATGTCTGTGCACCACCTGTCCTTGGAGGCTAGAAGAAGGTATTGTAGTCTCTGGAGCTGGAGATATAGGTGGTTTTGAGCCACAAAGTGTGTACTGAGAATTGAACCAGGATTGTCTGGAAGAGTAGCCGATGTGCTTAACCACTGAACCATCCCTCCAGCCCAGGGCTAGATTTCCTTTTTGTTTGTTTGTTTTTGCTTTCTGGGTTTTTTTTTTTTTTTTTTGGTGTTTTTTTGTTTGTTTGTTTGTTTGTTTGTTTGTTTTTTGTTTTTTTTTTTTTGAGACAAGGTTTCTCTGTGTAACAGCCTTGGCTGTCTTGGAACTTTCTATTAGATCAGGCTGGCTTTAAAGTCACAGAAATCCGTTTGCCTCTGCCTCTCAAGCACTGAGATGAAAGGCGTGCACCACCACTGCCTAGCTTAGATTTCGTTACAAGCTTAAAAATGTTAGTTTCGGGTCCATTTGGAATAGCTGTGGAGAGATTTATTGTGTTTTCAGACCTAGACAGGTTTCCCGTTATCTGCGTGGTTCCTAAGCACATGAAGCAGCAGTGGTCTCTCTGTCTGAACTTGCAGGCCCACCATTAAGCCCTCTCTGTGTTCCTTGCCTGTAGTCTGGTAACAGCAAAAGCCAAAAAAAAACCAAAAACCAAAAACCAAAAAACAACAACAAAAAAAAAACCAGTCTGTGAGGACCAGGGCCCTCGTTCACAACCGAGCCCTGCTGTGCCGTTTTCTCCAACTGTGTGAACTACCTTTGAGAACCAATGCTCTCCTCTCCAAAATGGGCACAATGGCACTCTAGGTGCTTCTGGGAGCATGAAGCCAAGTGTCTTACCCGGCTTCTCACGCGCGGCGCGATGGCGATGACTGCAATTCAAACTAAGATTGCCTCCTGCAGCCTGAATGAAGGGGAGGAAGGTGCAGAGGAGGCCCCTGGACCTTGAAAACAAACGGTCTCATGAGTGTTTACATTCAGCAGGGTGCTCCCCTTAATCCATTTCTGTCTGTGTGTTCTCAGAGGGAGCGGCAGAACACGGAGGCGGGGAATGCGCGCTATTTCTGGAGCCAGAAATGGACAAAAGCACAAGAGTAGTGTTTCTGGGCTGACCTGTTGCTGTGACTCTGGGAAGTCACAAAAGTCACCCCAGGGAGACCTGGTCTTTCTCAGGCCTGGGAGACAGTCGCAAGCCCATCTTGCTGGAATTCAGCCAGCTAGGGTGAGGCTGGGGGGCGGGGGAGGGGGCGCCGGGAGAGGGGAGGGGGAGCAAGAGCTAATTTTGGGCAAATGCCTCTGGAGCCCTAGGGAGGATCAAAGGGTGCTCCTTCCTGTCCCCCACCCCACCCCATTCCTGGTGTAGCCGACACTAAGCCCTTCCTAACCAGGAGCTCACAGGAAGAATTTGTCTCTATTTACTTATATCCCCTCCTCCTCCTCATTCTTAGATTCCTTATCTTTTGATTGTGTATTTGTGTTTGTGGAGGCCTGTACATGTTTGTGTAGTGCCTCTGGAGGTCAGAAGTTGTTGAGGTCCGTCCTGAAGTTGGAGTGACAGCTGATTGTGAACAGCCAGGCATGGGTGCTGG
This sequence comes from Sigmodon hispidus, assembly GCA_004025045.1. Classification (NCBI taxonomy): domain Eukaryota; kingdom Metazoa; phylum Chordata; class Mammalia; order Rodentia; family Cricetidae; genus Sigmodon; species Sigmodon hispidus. The sequence goes on from PVIH01005806.1 coordinate 67,105, forward strand.
GAACCAAACTCAGGTCAGTCGTCCACGTGCCTAGAGATGTTTCCAGGCTATTCCTCCCATACTGGCTGCCTGGACTCTCAAAGCCACAGGCAGTTCTAATTGTTTGTCTCTGAAGCAGTGTCCTCTTCACAGGACACCAACAGGAGAAGTAAGGCAGGAGAGAAAGACTGTTGTTGGTGGCTATATTTAGATGATATTTTCATCATTATTTACCTTGGTCTAACTTTTGGTAGATCTGATGATTAAAATGACTTGGGGAGGAACGGACAGTAGTCATTTAGGTTTAGAGCAAATCAGTATTGACTGGCATCCACTGTGCTGTTCTGTGCTGTGCCTTATCAGAAACACGAGGGAAGAAAAGACACATGGATTCACAGCATCGTAGCGGGTGCAGTCAGCAAACGGCAATGTCAGGACAGGTGGTAAGTGCAGAGTTCTGGGTGCTGTGGGAACAGAGTGGAAAGCATGCTCCACTCTAATTATGTCTGTAGAACAGCTGCCAATTAAGACCAGGGAAGACAATGCCAGGAAGATGAAAATTACCTAATGGCTACCCATTTACCATGTGGGAAACATATAAGGGCCATCACATGTGAATCACCAAGACGTTTTAAATTTTATTTGTTTTTGAGACAGGTTCTCATGCATTAAAGGCTGCCCATGGGGCTGGAGAGATGACTCAGCAGTTAAGATCACTGACTGTTCTTCCAGAAGAACCGGGGTTCAGTTTCCAGCATCCACATGGCAGTTACCAACTGTCTGTAATTTCAAGGTCTGACACCCTTACACAGTTATACACGCAGACAAAACACCAATTCACATAAAATAAAAATAAATACAAAAAAAAAAAAGGGCTGGTCACAAATTCAGTGTATGTCTAACATGACCTTGAACTTCTGATCTTGTCTCCACTCTAAAATGCCTCCATTACAAGTGCACACTACCATGCCTGGTTTATAGGATGCAAGATTCTCACACAGGGCTTTGTGCACATTGTATAATCTATCAACTGAGTTATGACCCTAGCCTACTTTTTTGTTTTTGTTTAAAGGGGAAAAGATTTATTTTTAATTTTTTTATTTGTATTATGTACGTAAGTGTGCCTGGTGCCCGTGGAGTTCAAAATAAGGGTCCGGTGCTCTCCGTCTAGAACTAGGGTTACAGACGGTTATGAGTCATCATATTGACACTAGGATTTGGACTCAGGCCATCTGCAAGAGCAGCAAATACTTTTAACCACAGATTTAATTCTCTAATCTTTGGGGTGTTTTTGTTTTTTTTTGTTTTGTTTTTTTTTTTGGTGTGTGTGTGTGTATATGTATGTGTGTGTGTGTGTGTGTGTGTGTGTATGTGTATGTTTTTAAAGACACAGTCACTTGGAGCCCAGGCTGATGACAAACTCTATGTGGCCAAGATGACCTTGAATTTCTGAACCTCCTGTGTCTGCCACCTGAGTACTAAGATTATAGCCACGCGTTTATATGGTGCTGGGAATAAAAGGCAGGGCTTCATGCATACTAAGCAAGTACTCTGCCCACTGAGATGAAGTCCTAGCCCCAGAGGATGGGCTTGAGCTCTTGGTTTCACAGATTCCAGCTCATGGTCACTGGAGCCTAGTGCTCTAACTGTGGGGAGGCCAAACATGATGATGAGGAACATAAGGTTGCTCACCAACTCACCAGGAAGCAGCATGAGAGTGGCCACCAAAGACCCTAAGGTAGACCACCGAAGTCCCTGAGATGGACCACCGAAGTCCCTGAGATGGACCACCAAAGTCCCTGAGATGGACCACCAAAGACCCTGAGATGGACCACCGAAGTCCCTGAGATAGACCACCAAAGTCCCTGAGATTGACCACCAAAGACCCTGAGATTGACCACCAAAGACCCTGAGATGGACCACCAAAGTCCCTGAGATTGACCACCAAAGACCCTGAGATGGACCACCAAAGTCCCTGAGATAGACCACCGAAGTCCCTGAGATAGACCACCGAAGTCCCTGAGATGGACCACCGAAGTCCCTGAGATGGACCACCAAAGTCCCTGAGATGGACCACCGAAGTCCCTGAGATGGACCACCAAAGACCCTGAGATGGACCACCAAAGTCCCTGAGATGGACCACCGAAGTCCCTGAGATAGACCACCAAAGTCCCTGAGATTGACCACCAAAGACCCTGAGATGGACCACCAAAGACCCTGAGATGAGCCTCAAGATGCCCAGGACCACTAGGATTTAGAGAAGTCTACTCTTTTTCCCTCATGCCTACTTCATCAGAACCTGGTTGGTATTCCCCAGGCAAAAGGATCCACAGGAGCAGTGCTTGTGCCACGGTGGTGGTGATGGTGATAAGGACTGTGTTGGAAGCAAAGTTTCCATTGATTAAGCAATTCACGAGCCAGATAATATATATACGTATATTATTATTACTATTGCCATTAGGTGGTGTTTTCTTGTACTCTGTACTGGCCCTGAACTAATCCTGTCTCTGCTTCCTAAGCCTCCTGCTGTCTTTCACCTAAATATGCTTGTGATATGTTACCACATTTAGTTATAAATATGTTGCCCTTAAAAAAATGGCCTTTTGAGTTATGGTCTCATATAGCCCAAGCTGGTCTTGAACTTGAAATGTAGCATCTACCTATTTCCTCCTCCAATTGATTCAAGTGTTGTCTGTGTTTCAGGAAGCTGTTCTTGGTCCAGTAAGAGCTCTTGGTGCAATTGGAGCCAATGGAGTCTGTGTTTCAGGGAACAGTTGAGGCCTCCATGGGATAGATGGTTGGGGTGGTGGGTGGTTTTGAGAAATGGAGCGGAGTATATACATTACAGGGTTCGATGAAGAGCCATGGTAGGCATAGCCTGCCCTTCAAATAAAGGATTTTATATAGCTTACAATAGAATATCCTAGCATGGCTTGAACATTTTTAAAAAATGGCATTACTATGTTTATTACAGTTAACAAATTAACTGTAAGCCTGAATGTTTCCTTGAGTAGAATGTGGAGCTTCCTGGCAGCCATAGTAAAATAGAGGCATTACATGTTCCAAAGCTACTTTTGTCATGATTAACAGTAGTTGAATACTTGTCAGGATCTGGAATCTGACAAACTTCTGGGCAGCTCTATGAGGGGATGTCTAACTTCACTTTACTGAGGTGAAGAGACAACCCCACCTTGATGTAGGCTGTCTCTGAGCAAGGTGGCCATCTAGCCTAGCCATATAGAGCTCTGGATTTGATTGAAAGATTATGGCCCAATACATAAGATATAAAATGATAGAGAAATCACCCAATATCAACCCCAGGCCTCCACACACACAAACACAAGCAGGCATACACGCACATGTATGAGCAAACACACTTACACACACAAGCACAGGCACAGGCATACATGCACATGCATGAGCACACACACACACATGCACATGTATGAGCACACACACTCACACACACACACAACCACAGGCACACATGCACATGTATGAGCACACACACTCACACACACAAGCACAGGCACACATGCACATGCATGAGCACACACACACACAAGCACAGGCACACATGCACATGCATGAGCACACACACACAAGCACACATGCACATGTATGAGCACACACACACTTACACACACAAGCACAGGCACACATATATGAGCACACACTCACACACACAAGCAAAGGCACAGGCACACATGCACATGCATGAGCACACACACTCACACACACACAAGCACAAGCACACATGCACATGCATGAGCACACACTCACACACACAAGCACAGGCACACATGCACATGTATGAGTGCACACTCACACACACAAGCACAGGCACACATGCACATGTATAAGCACACACTCACACACACAAGCACAGCACACATGCACATGCATGAGCACACACACACTCACACACAAAGAAGATCAAGGATAAGCAATGTGTAATAGCAAGTTTGGTGGTACAGTTGAGCACAGCTGGAATCCCTAGCATCTAGGGTAGCCTCTGCTCCCAGGAGTGGTGCTGCTTTCCGCCTTGGCAGGTTGTCTGTCCAGCTGTAGGTCTCTCATCCCTCTGAACTGAGTGTGGCAGCTGGTGGCAGCATGGTGATCTGCTTGGTTCTGCCCTCCCTTCTAGTATCATTTCTTTCTGTAATAAAACATTTGCTTTGATCTGCTGGAATGTCAAGTGTTTCATTTACCACCATGGAAGTCATGAAAAATCTCTCTGAGGAAAACTTTCAAACACCCTCAAAGACAAAGTAAACTAGACAGTGTAAACGACAGTTCTGCTTTTGAAAGGACAACTCAGCACCATAAAAGTTTAGTTTTCCCCTAAGATGATATTTGATTTATTATGTATTTTACTTAATGGGATCTTTTTTTTTTTTTTTTTTTTGAGGCAAGGTTTCTCTGTGTAGCCCTGGCTGTCCTGGAACCTCTTTGTACTGCCTGGCACTCAGAGATCCATTTGCCTCTGCCTCCTGAGTGCTGTGATTAAAAGTGTACAGGACCACCACCCTGTTTAATGGGATCTTAAAGAATAAAGAGCTGTGAGGAGAGGGTTGTCAAACAATAAATCATGTTATAAAGAGTCTATAATTAAAACTGGTAAATGAAGAGACTATTAGAATAAAATGGAAAGTCCAGAATTAGACCTAAGTCCACATGGAAACTCACCACTGGACAAACAGGGGCGTCTGAAATATTGAAAGAAAAGTGGGTCCTTAATAAGTGCCATGGGGACAACTGGACGCCATTTGGAGAAGGTTAAAACTGGATCCACGCCTCACACTGTACACCAGAATAACTCCAAACAGACCGGCATCTTAGTGTGAAAATAAATCACACAGACACTCCAAGGAGATGTGAGAATTAAAAAAAAAAAGTTTTAATATGAGAAACTTCTCTGACTTAAGGTCCAAATTCAATAACAGTAAAAAAATTTATAAATTTCATTACATAAAAATAAACTAAATGAGTGTGGAAAAAACAAAGTCAAAAGAAAATTAAGACAATATTGTATATAGATTCTGCTCTCCCTGATATATAAGGAACTCTTAAAATGGGAGAGGGCTAATAAAACAGTTTTAAAAGTGTAAAAGATGTAAACCACTGGAAAAAGACACGTGGTTCTTTTAAACCTTTTGTGAAAAGAGAAATGAAGGAGAGATTGAGACAAACAGAGATGGGAGGGGTAAACTTTTCCTTGGTGTTTGCTTTCTAAATTTTCAATTGGGTCTCATTATATTGGTGAGGTTGACTGGAATTTACTTTCCTTAGGGCTGGGGTAACAATTATAAACCATTGCACTCGGCATGCAGGCTCTTTACAAAAGGAAATCAGCTGATAAACTTAGATATAATTAGAGAAACATTTGTAATGAGTAACAGTGATCATTAATAAATCTTAAATGATTATGGTGGATATCCTCCCAAATTTTAAATTCATTATTTGGGAGACTGAGACAGTATTGGTGATCTAGATCAATGGCAGAATGTTTGCCTATCAACACACTCAAAGCCCTGGGTTCAATTCCCAACACTGACAAAACAAAAGCATAAATGGAAAGATTCTAATGACAAAGGGGACAAGAGACATTTTAATCTCCTGAGACAACTTAGCCTCAGATGGAACAAACCAGTAGCAAATGCACATCTCCTACATAAGTTTTCTTTGTGGAAGATGTGATTTTTATTTTTAATTGTATGTGTGCCTGTCTGTGTGGGGGTATGTGCATATTTGTGTGTGTTCAGGTGGAAAAAGAAGCTGGATCCCCTCTCCAGCTGGAATTACGGTAAACTGTAAGCTATCCATTATATGTGCATGCCTTTAGTCCCAGCACTCAGGAGGCAGAGGCAGGTGGATCTCTGTGAGCTTGAAGCCAGCCTGGTCTACAGAGTGAGTTCCAGGACAGCTCGGGCTACACAGAGATACCCTGTCTTAAAAAAAACACCACCAACACCCCCTCCCTCAATCTTAACTTGGGGAAGTTGTAGGGATGTTGCATTAATATGAAAACCAACCTTCTCAAAACAGTTCCATGGGCAATGAACATCCAGCAGTGGGAAGCCTGAAATGTGCCAGAGACTATAGGTGGAAAGAAAAAATTCAACAAGAGGAAAGAATGTGGATTTATTACTGTGTCTTACCTAGACCATAGGAGACGTATTGTATCTTTTCTTTTTCTAAGTTTTAATTAAATGTTCACTGAAATGTAAAAATATATTCAGACAAGGACCTCACAGTTTATGCACAGCTTGATGGACTTCACCAAATAAATGTATCCACAAAACCACTTCCTAGTTCAAGGGGCAGAATATTCCAGAACCCAGAGCCTTTCTGAGTAAAGGCTGAATTTACTCTGTGCATGCTTTTTTCCCCCTCTTTTCCTGTATACATATATATTTTATTTTTTTACAAGCATTTTTCAAATATCTTTACTGTGTGCCAAGTGTTCTGAAATGCTAGTTGCTCTCTGTCCTTTGAGCTCAGGACACACTTGCTATGACAAACTCTAGGGACATGTTAATTTTTTTTTCAAGTTAAAGACCAGGAGTGGAGGCTGAACTAAGCAATATTGGGACAGTGGGACCGTGGGACCGCCTGCTGCCTGCCCAGGGAGGGGATGGGGAGATGTGGAGAAGAAAGAATGACCTGATGTGGTGAGAGGGGGAAGGGACCTTGAATAAGGATATACAAGGATAGAAAGTGTGACTTCTTTGTTCATAAAAAAAAAAAAAAAAAAAAGAACAGAGTGTAGTTAGACCCATTAGCCGCTCACCCTGGCGATTTGTGACTTCCAGTACAGAAGCCATAAACTCCCAGGTCTCAGTTTGGCACCTCAGAGTTGATGTCTCCAAGAGCAGAAGTGATGCAGCTGAGCAGAGGAAGTGACATGTCTTTTGGTTGTAGATGGGTGTGTGGCTATGTTCTCTTCACAACCAGAGCAGACAATGAGGACTTTGTTAGGGTCACTGAGGAAGAAGCACGGTCACTTTTTTTCTTAGAGTCCAGCCTGGAAGGACGAGGACGTGGAGGTATTGAAGGCCATTTTGTCACTTCTGAAGGGCTTCAACCTCAGAGCAATGGCTCTCAGCCTTCCCAACGCTGCGGCTCTTTACTACAAGCCTTCATGTGGTGCTGACCCCAACCACAGAAGTATCTTCGTTACTACTTCATAACAGTAATTTTGCTAGTATAATGAATCAAGATGCACACATCTGATATGCAGGATATCTGATAAGTGATCCCTGAGTGAGTCAAAACCTACAGGTTGAGAAACACTGTTTTAGAATGTCCATAATATTGGTTGAGGTCTCCATTAGAATTTACTCATAGCCCAATTTTCCCTTATGTCTGTTGCACAAATTCTGGTTGTATTAAATAAAACTCAGAGGCAGATATTGGAAAAACTGGAGTATCAGAGAGAGGAAACACCACAGTCAAATCTCACCCAGCTATCTTCCAGCTTCCTCAGCCTTGCTCCTCATCGCTTCTACAGAATGAATCTTTCTTCCTGCACCTGCCTCAAATACCTTCTTCGCCCAGTTGCTTCACATCCAGGTTAAGATTAAAGGTGCGAGTTACTACTGTTTGGTAGTTAGGCCTTGAACTCACAGAAACAAAGAAAGATCTTTGTCTATGGATTTATGGAATTAAAGGCATAGGTCACCACTCCTGTCTCCCCCGCCCCCTGCTGAGATTAAAGGCATGAATTTCCACTCTTTGACCCTCCTGTGTGGGTGGATCTGTTCTCTGATATTCCAGTCTGGTTTTATTAAATATATAGCATATCACCGTATATGTCCAATCCTATTTCTTTCCACATGTGTTACCACAGGAGACTCCTTAATAATTCTGTACCCCTTTTTACCTCCAGTCTCTACTTGGCAAGAAACCTGACTGATGATGTGTGTGAGCCAGGAACCATGATGCTTGGTCTGCAATTCCCTGTTCCATCAGCAGAGACTAGAATCTCTCTTCTCTAACATGGTCCAGAGACACTCCAGTTGTCTGCCTTCCTGTCCTCTCTTTGCTAACTCAGTCTAGACACTCTGGTTGCCTCCTTCCTATCTTGAATCTGGTCATAAAGAACTTCTGCTAGATGGATGGTGATTTGAATTACAGTTTTCTAGCTGTTGGGAAGAAATCCCATACAGAAGTGGGACACAAAAACATACTAATTTTGTTGTGAGTGGGAAAATGAGTTTGTTTGCCACTGTCTCTTAATCTTAGGCAACTTTCACTGACTTACATAAATTATTCATTCCATAGATGAACTTTGCACCTGTTATATGCCTGCTACCCAGTATTGCAAATCTTACTACCTTGGAGGCTTATTTTATACATGAGAAAACAAATGTGGAACAGTTAAGTATATTGCTTAAGTTCATAAAGGTTCAGGCTAGGTCTGTCTGATTCTAACCTCATCTATCTTTTATATTTATGGTTGTGAGCCTAGCCTTTAACGGCTGAGCCATCTCTCCAGCCCATCATCTATCTTTAATAACAGTGCCACTAGCAAGATAGCAGAAGAGCTGAAAACCACCCCAGCTCTCTAGAGTTTCACAGTCAACATTCTTGCATTACAGTAAGAAAACAAATGTCAGTTCCTTCAGGGACAGATCATGGTAATATCAAAAGAGCCTCTAACAAACACAGTCTAGGTGTTCTTCATATTACCAAGGAACAAAGTATGGCACAGGAGAAGGGGGCCACATTACATCTAATAGCTGCTCATGAGTATGCCGATCATGAGTACATAAACCTTTCTAATGAGGAAGGTGTTCCTAGATGGAAGAAGTCTGTGGAGGTTTACTAAGTGTGGAAGCATTGATAGGTAGTCTCAACATGGCAGGAGTATAGATGGGAAACACTCGGTGGGGACCAGTGGCAAACGAGAGGAAGTGGGTGGGTGGATGCAGAGATGCTCTCGCAGGCAACCAAAAGACTCAATCAGGGTGAGGCTGCCAAGGTATATACGATGCCAGAATTCTTCCTTCTTGGACCGAGGCTCCTTATCTTTATATACCCTCCCTACCTCATATCTTACTAGATCCAAATATCTTGTCTTTGTTGAAAGGAACTGGGGATGAGGTTCCAGACCTGCTGAGATGGGTGTTAGACAGGGCATCTGGCTGTGCATTCCTTCCTCTATTTTGGGGGCTTTCAGATCAAGAAACAGTCCCGCCCCAGCACCTCCCTGTCCCCATATCTACCCTCCCTTGTTTGTTTCCCAGAACTGCTATAACCAGATATCACAAACCAGGGGGCCTGAAGTAACTTTCTTGTTCCATACTTCCAGAGTTTGAAGTCAGAGTTCAGTGGAGTGGGCTGTGAGTCTGGGTGTGATCACCCCTCCCCACTCCTGGCTTCTGGCAAATGTTTGCTGTCAATCTTTTGGTGTTCCTGAGCTTACAGCTGCAATAGTAACCCTACAGTTTCTGTCATTTGCATGGTGCTGTCCTCTGTGCATCTATGTCGAAAGTCTCTCCTTCTGTAAGATACCTCTCACATTGGATTAGGCATCACCTTCACACTTAAACCCTAACTTGATGACATGCAAAGATGGTTTCTGAATCACATGTTCATGTGGTAGGGATCGGGTCTTTGCTATGGCTTTTGGGAGGATTCAGTTCAGTTCACAATATCCCATCCTGGCCTTCAAACTCACCATATAGTCAAGGATGACTTTGAATTCATGATTCCCCTGTTTTTACCTCCTGAGTGCTAGGATTGCATGCTTGTGCTCTAGGCCAGATTATGTGGTGCTAACGTCAAACCCAGGAGATCTGTGTCTGCTGGACAAGTATTCTACCAACTAAGCAGTATTTCCAGCCCCTCTTTAGGATTCTTTAAACTACCTGAGGAAACGATCCCAGAAGTAGGCACTCCTTCTTCTGAGATGCCCCCAGCTCCTCTAAGTCGAAGGAAGCCAGAGCCTTGCCCTCTGTTCTCCTCTTGTCCTGGCCTTATCACATGCAGGATGGCATGGGAGTAAATAGAATGTCATTGCCACAGCCATGTGCACTGAGAGGTGACTGAGCCAAGCCTGAGCTCAGCAACAGTGGAGGAGAGCTCTGTCACACCCATCGTACAGACGAGGAAAGCCAAGAAGTACTGAGCATTTAGGGAACACAGTCTCAGTAGCTTGATGGCAATGTGCCGAATGAGGACCTAAATCCAGGTCGGTGAGTTCTTCAGTCACATGGGCTCCTCTGTCAATGCCCCTTTTCCCCTTTTACCTGTTTCTGTGAAGGTATCTTTTCACCCAGGGTTTGTACATACAGAGGGTGATGACACCCAGAGTATGATAATTACCAGTGTCCTCTTGCAGGAAGTTCACAAACCACAATAAAAACAGCCCACAATGGCTTATTGAGCGCCCCCAGGAACCAGATGACATTGCCCTGGTTTTTCCTTTAGTCTTCACAGTAACCTCATTGTTTTCCCTTTGTTTTTATGAGTCAGGGTCTCATGTGACCCAGGCTTGCCTCCAACTCCCTAAGTAGCCAAAAATGACTTTGAAATCCTGAATCTCCTGCCTCCACCTCTTGAATGCTGGAGTAATAGCTTGTGCCACCACACCTGGCTCGGCTTTTGTCTTTCAGAAAGTGAAACAGAGGTCCAAACAGGCAAAGAGACTGCACTCACAGCTGATACACCTTGAGACTAGCTCATCTAAGCAAGAGTCTGTGCAGAGAGGGAATCAGCAGGGTTTTCTGTGCCATCCCTGTGGCCCAGGGATGATCAAAGAAGCCTTACCAGGGAACAACACTCACTCCAGGCCAGCTACATGGGTGCCCACTCTGTGAGGTCAGCACATCACAGGCTCTCACTGTTCCTGGCGACATGCTGGCATGCAGAGGCCTCGGGTGTAGCCTTCCATAATGGTCACCTGATCCCAGAGCTGGTGGGCACACAGCCTGAAATGTTTATGCTCTGACGACCAACTGGCCTGACCCACAGGCAGGCGGGCAGGTGATAAGAGGGGACAGAGGAGGCTGCTGGGGGAGGGTTGGGATGATGGAATCCCCTCTCTCCCCGAAGCAGATTGCCTGTCTGGGGCCTCTGAGTGACAGTGACATTCTCCAGGGATTAAGCATGTAGTGTGGAAGCTGGGTCTCCCCAGGGGGTGCAGAGCCCTATGGAACTTAAATCACGCAATTAGCCACCAGCTAATATTTCTCCCACATGCATGTCATACCTCCATCACTTCCCATCTTCCTCCTACCCATGAGGAATTCAGTAGTGACTGGCTTTTAACACAAGGTTGTACTGGGTCCTGCCTTAATGTTCAAAACAGCAAATGAAAGACCATCTTTTCTGGTTCACCCAAGCCTACCTCAGAACCCTGTTTTTCCAAGCAGCCAGGTCCAGGCAAGCCTGCACTCGGCTGCTCTGAGCCGCTGAAATTTTGGACTCAGCCTGCACTTCGGTTTGTTGCCTCGTAGAAGAGTAGAAGAAAGCACTGTATCTCTGCTGCTTGAGACAGTGGTGCTTCTGAAGGGAGCAAGAATGCTGATGTCACTGGTTCGGGATAACTGTTTTTCTGTCAGGGACATGGAGTGTGCACAGTGCTCTAGAACCTGATTTCTGGACTCCCAACCTACAGCCACAATAACGTACCTGCCACAGGCTTATTTTTGGGCAAAGGTCTGGCTGGTAAATTCCCAGCCAATGAGATGGAGGTGAACTCTCTCCTGCAGCCAATGAGAGATGTCCGCTGAGTTGTTAGGCAGAAAAGAGCCTAACATGGGTCATGTCCTCACCGTTCCTCAGCTAAAGTTCCCTGCCTGTCTCCTTCACATTCAAATGTGCATCCAGGTCCATGAGTAACCACATTATTTTTAAACGGCATCTTTCAACCAACCAGTCACTCCTGTTTGTGTGTTGTTGTTTTTTTCCAGAGAGATCGTTCTAATGTGAAGCCATTATGGAGCTCTTAATTGCTTACAAACATCCGCAGGAATAGCACAGAGGGGCTCTAGACATGAGAAAAGATGGGATGGCACAGCCGGCAGGGAGGGTCGGGACCTGGGGGCAGAGAGAAGCGAGCTGAGTCCTGGGCTCCCATTTTACCAAGACACACTACATATAGTAGTTAAAAGCTAAACTCTGAGAAGATCAGAGACTCTGCTTCTGGCTGGCTACGTAGCTGGACTTTATCAAGCCTTGAGTTGTTGATTTAAAAAAAGATTTAATCTGCAAAATGGGCACAAAAATGACTTTGTGTTGGAGTGGTTGTTATTGTTTTCCAATCTGCAAAATGGGCACAGAAATGACTTGATATAGCACAGTTGGTAGAATACTTGCCTATCTGGATTCAAAACAGCAACAATAACATCTGTTACTACCTAATGAGGTGGTTGTAAGGGTAAACATCCAAGAAATAGCAACAGATGCTGATAATGTCCTGATGGATCAATACATTTAGGTCTAGATGCGTCAAATATATTCTGAATTGAGACTACTAGATTCTGATTGTATAAACATGACTACTAGTAACTGTGGCTTTCCGTATGTATATAACAGTCTCTACTGGAGTGGCTAGTACAAGGGAAAAAAGGCAGGACTGAAGTCTGAACAATACCTTGTCTAATGTCTTTCCTCATTCCTGATGTATGTTTGCTTAAAAAACAAAAAAACCCACCATTCTGGGATTGGCAAGATGGATCTGTAGATTAAGATATTTGGAGGAGGTACCACATCTCCTGAGCTCAGGTCACCCAGGATTCAAACAGGGGAAGAAGAAAACTGACTTTTGCAAGTTGATGTCTGACCTCTAAACATTCAATGTGGCATTCACCATCCCAGCAATTAATAAAAATGCAACAAAAAATAAAAAATCCTATTAACTACTACATGTTATTAATGGTTGATAGTTCAACAATGAGTCATTAAGTTTCACTGCTATAAAAAAAAAAACAATGCTCAAACTGAAAATTCAAGTTGTAAATATTTCAATAAATTTACTCCAAATGTTTTATATAATGTAAAAGGCCACAGAAGAAAAAGCCTCTTGTCGCATCCCAATTTCTAGAGGTACTAGCTATTGATAATTACTTACCTCTATAATTTTTCTAGAGATGATCTATTTAGAACATTTAGTCATGATATAATGTTCTTGAGAGACTAGCATTTTCTCTCAAGAAAGCTCTCCTGAGCCAGGCAAATACCTCCCTGGTGGCCATTCCTCAGCTGGGAATGGGGATCTTCTTTATGGCCACCAACCATTCCCTGCTGATCATTTGGTTGCTTCTAACTTTTGCTACTATGAACACCATCAGTCAATTCTCTTGAAAGTACAGCTTTGATAGTGGCTACATATATACTTAGAGAATCAGTTTCCTGTGTTGAAATGTAAAACTATGTATTTTTAGTTAACATACAAAGTATCAGGTTTCATTAAGGCATTTACTTGTCTATCTTCTTACCTTGCCCATATTCACTTCCTCACTATCCTTTCCTGCACCTCCTCCTGTCTCTCCTTTCTTGAGGCATCCTTGTTGCAATCTTATTAGACAATTCCAGCTCACATGCAAAGGACTGCCACAGTGCGTACTTTTCCTTGCAGCTGCAAATAAGGAAGTCTGTGTCTCCCAGCCTTGCTGACCTTGGGAGCACAAGTGTACATATCGAAGGGGCAGCACATCTGAAATGGTCCCTTCTGCAGAGGACTGATTGCATCAGCCTGAAAGGTAGGTGACTTCCCCTTCAAGCAGAGGACCGAGTGCCACAGAGATTCAGAAAGAGCCCGGAGCCTCAGCTCTGGTGCTCAGCATCTCAGAGACCATGCACATGTTCTTCAAGTGTCTCTGTCTGCAGAGTGGTGACATTAAATGAACAGGCATGAGAAAACAGAGCCTAGGATTCAGTAATATTAATTATTCAGGTTACAGGACAAGGCAGGGTGCCGAGTCACAGCGAGTTGAGAATGATTGACCCTGGATTAACAGAGACTGGGATGTATTTCTCCTTCCTTTTCTCCCCAAGGTTCTTTCATTTCTTTAGATTTTCCCAATATGGTTTAGAAATCACCTACTAATTTACAGATCTTGAGAGGTGTGTGAGGCAGGTTGAATCACCGTGTCCTGGTGCTTTCTATTTAATGGAGGATGAAGCACACAGTGAGCCGTCAGTACTGCTTCTGTCATCCAGGCAGTGCAGAGACAGGTGAGGGATGAGATCTGAAGATGGACTGATCTATCATCATCTTATTTCTGTCCCTAAGAAGCTAGCTGGGTGACCGTGAATACAGTTCTTACAGCTGTCTCAGCGACTCAGTTTCCTTGGTTGTAAAATACAGGGGATGCTAGTGAACTACTGTCTGAAGACAAGAATGAGGGTATTCTCAGTTCTGTCCCGTTAAATGTCCGTCTTCAAAAAACGCATGGCTGGCTGATCATTGTGGGTCAAGGAGGGACAGGATGCTTCTGCAGCAGAGTGGAGCAAAGAGCTGCTGTCAGCCAGCCCTGCCCCTGCAGTCACACTCCCCATTGTGAAGTGCATGACTCAGCCTTTCTCATCCTCTCATTGTGGAGCTCACTCTGAGGGTGTGTGTGTGTGTGTGGGGGGTGTCACTTAGGATCCTAGATAATTGTCTTTGTCTTTATGGCCTTTTTTTTTTTATTGTCACTCTTGGACAAAAAGTGAGGAAAAGTAAAATTACCCCCCCAACTATTTAGTGTGTTTAATGTTTGACTTGGAAAATAATAATGATTGCTCACTATCATTTGGCTCACTAAGCTTCAGATCCCTTCCTAGGTGCTGACCTCCAGCTTCTGGACTGCATCATAAATGGCAAATATTAAGCTATAATCATGGAAACAGGATTTCTGGGAAAAAATGTCTGTGAATCACCCCCATGCCCCAACTTACAGAAAAGAAGCAAGAAAAGCCCAGTGACTGACTATTCAGTGTCCCTTTGCTCTGTAGTCAGGGTCCACACTTATCCTCACCCCAATCTCTTCCCCTCATTTCCTTAGGGAGGATTCTTAATTCTATGCTATTAAGTCTTTTATAACAGCACTAGTGTGGCTTCCACTCACTCAGTTTTTGGGGTTTTTAAAAAATACCTTGTTTAAGTTGGCTAAGATTAGACTGTAGAGTCACACCTGTAAAAACCGTGACTCTGAACTGTTTCAGCATGTCAGAAACATTATCACTACCTCTCATTCTAACTTGGGGCCTCATTACTCCTAATTTACTTAGCATTTCCTAACTAACCCTCAGGGAGTGTGCCTTTTGGTGGGTGCATTGCAATCCAGCCTCATCAACAGATCAGTCTCAGTGACTACAAAGCCCTTTCCAGAGCTTTTTAGAGGGTTTGCCGGCAGAAGTTTCAGGGAAAACTTCAGGAGAAGTTTCATTTTTATTTCTGGGAGAGTTGCAATGTTAGCTTTAGGTAATTTCCCTTCAGGGTCAAGGGTGTGTGTGTGTGTGTGTGTGTGTGTGTGTGTGTGTGTGTGTGTGTGTGTGTGTGTGTGTGTGTGTGTGTGTGTGTGTGTGTGTGAGTGTGTGGTTGTGTGTGTGTGTGTGTGTGTGTGTGTGTGTGTCTTGGTCAAGGATTCAGAGACAGAAACCAACCATAGAAAACTGGGCAAGACTTTCCAGCTCCATGTGGTTAGACAGTGGACTCTTGGCTTGTCAGAGGGGCCGGTAAACCAACCACGTTTATTGAGACAGGTTTTAGTTTGTTTTGTTTTCAAACTTAGTTGTGTGAACTGTGAATGTTTAAGAATACAAATAATAATTGTAATTAAGAACACAAGTTTATGAGAGAGAGAGAGAGAGAGAGAGAGAGAGAGAGAGAGAGAGAGAGAGAGTGAGAGCGCTCCTAGGCAGGGTAGCAGAAGGAGGCAGCTTCCGAGAGGATAGGGCAGAAGACTGCCTAAGATTCAGGAAGGAGGATGATTTAAAAATATATCTTTCAGAGAATTCAAGTAATTGTCAGATTTGTAAGAAGCCATCTTTACAATTTTCCGGTGGATGCAGTAGGTAGGCAGGACTTAAGGCCGTGGGGACAGCTCACACTCTGACTTGCCAAGCACTGGAGAGAAAGGAGCTTGGCTTTGGGCGTCCAGGTCTGGAACACGGGTGAACCCCACAGCTGGGAGGGAGCTCTGAAGCATCTACGCCCCTGGCCTTTGCTCAGGTACTAGCAGGTCTGCCGGAACAAGTGTTTCCTCCACACACGTTAATCTGCACCTGCGGCTGCTCTGTCCTCAAAGACTTACTCTGTGGATGTACACAGCTGCGACCCTGGTGCACACAGGTGCCTGGCACAGCCGGGCTTGGGGCAATTGCCAGAGTTGATGAACTCTGTCCTCATCTTTTAAATTTCGACGGAAATGTGCCAATAAATACGAGCGAAATGTCTGCCTGGTTTTGTTTTTTGCTCTCATGGGGTCTCGGTAGGTAAAAAGAAAAAGAAATGAACCCACGGCGACCCCACCAGCTGTCTCTGAGACCCCCGAAGCGACAGCTGGAACTGCCAGTGTGGTGAGCTTCTGGGCCTGCTAATCTGAGCCCCGAGATTGCTGTCCCATCCACCTACCCAGGGAAGGATGTGACAAGGTTGGGTCTCTCCAGTGGCACTGGCCTTGCTCCAGCCGCAAGAGGATGCCAAGCCTGGGGCGCACTTCGCCCTGGCGATGTCCTCCCAGCTCCGCTGGAGCAGGTCAGGCTGTGCGCTCCGGAAGAAGCGACAGGACTGTGGAGGGTGGCTGGCTTTCGGAGGGCGTGTCGCCCTCTCACGCGGGTGTCGCGCTGCGGAGCGCCTGGCTGGCCACCCCGAAGGGCTCGAGGTGGCCAGTGGAACCCGTTGCGCTGCGTCCCAGCTCACTGCGCCTCGGGTGGGCAGGCGCAGCTGTTCGATCACCCTATGCGCAGCAGCTCCAGGGCTCTCCTCGGCTCCCGTGGGCTCGGAGACGCCCCCTGTCCCGATCCCTGTCTCTGTTCTTCGCCCCCCTGGGTAGCAGAACCAGAAGGAGCGGCGGGAGGAGGAGGCGGCGCCGCGGGGACTGTCTCCTCCCCGTCCCTCGCGTCTCCTCCCCGCGCCACCGAGAAGGACAAGGGGACTGGGCACAAGGACCCCGGCCAGTGAGCGCCTGTGTTCCGGGACCGCCCCTCTCGCGCGCCCTTTCGCTGCGAGCCCGGGCCGGTGTAGCCGCGAATGGTGCTGGCAGCAGCCATGAGCCAGGACGCGGATCCCAGCGGTCCGGAGCAACCCGACAGAGATGCCTGCGTTGTGCCTGGAGTTCAGGGTCCCCCAGCGCCCCAAGGCCAGCGAGGGATGCAGCCCCTGCCGCCGCCGCCACCGCCACCGCCGCAGCCTCAAGCCAGCCTGCCCCAGATCATCCAAAAGTAAGAGAAGAAGGGAGCTGGGCATGGGGTATGCCTGGTAGACACCCCAGGGACCCCCTTTTGTGGCTTGATTTTCATCTCCTGCTAAACTTCGCCAGCCACTCTGTATTCGAAGTGTTGTTGGCCTTCTGGGTAGGGTCAGTGTCATTCTGGCTTGTTGGTGAGATTGGATAGAAGCCGGTTAAGTTATTGGTGGTGGTGGGGATTTTTTGTTTTTCCCTATGTTCTCTTTTCTCCTCTGGGATGTTACTGGATCTTTTTAAACTAAATAAGCTCGAAGTTGGGGGAAAAGGCTCAGAGACTATTTTTCATCCTTCTGGTCCTTAAGAGACCACTAGAATGTTTGATGAGTCAAGCGCGAGCGAGCATGCACTTATAGTGAGAGTGTGTGAGATGTCTCCACTGAGGACAAAACCACCTTTAATGGAGCCAGCTAGAGACTTTGAGGCCTGTAAACAACGGGTTTGGCTTTACCTAAGCGCAAACAGTTTACAATGTGGCCCTTGCAAATTCTCAGCCGTAGAGTAAGAGTCCCACTAGTTACAAGGTGAACCTTGCCGTTTTGGTTGAGAATTTTCATCTGTCCTTAGGTTGGGGTAGCGGGGGAGGGGGGTCCTTAGCCTATCTGAAGAGTATAAAAGTAAAGCGCTGTTGATCCGATTCCTCTACTTCTTGAAAGTTTTGTTTTGACATTTTGAGGCCTAGAATGTAGGATTATTTAGAGGCTCTTTGTTTTAAGGTTTGGTCAATTGTAATGAAAGTCTTAAAATGGTTTAGGAATGAGTCACAAAACTAAGCAGCACTAAATGCATGTAAATTCAGGAAAATCTACATGGAGAGCTGAAGTTTTTAGGTTGGCTGTGCTGATGTTGGGAGTTATGTAAACTCGCCGTAATGTACTAAAAAAAAAAAAAAAAAAAACAAATGTGGAAATGTAAATGGAGGGAAATAGTCCAATATGAATGGCTTTAAAAACTGAGTTATGTGATAGAAAGTAAAAATTCAAGTTTGCTATCAGTAACGGTGGAGTCACATTTCAGGACAAAATGGTTCCCTATCTGTTGACTGGTCAAATCCTAAAGCCCTAATCTTCTTATGAAGCTTTGGACCTTCAACTTGGACATTTTACATAACTTTCAGCTACATGTAATTTGCAGCTTTTTAAAAGTGAAAATATTTCCTAATGTTCTTTTCCTCTTGTTTGGCAAAGGGAAATCCTAGTAAGGATTGACAGTTTCTGTAACTCTTTACTTGAAGTTTCTCTTCGGTTCTAGACATAAACATAAATCAACAGATAAAACCGCCTAAATTTAAAGTTTACTAAAACCTCCAAGTTGATCGGTTATGAATTTGAAACAACTTTCTCCGTAAACCAGTAACTGGTGTACAGAAATCATCCTGTATGATAAATTTATCAAAATTGCTTTGTTTTTAGCAACCAGCCTGCATTTCCCCTCAGTTTATTAGATAAAAACTAGAAACTTTTTATTCCCAGAAAAAAAAAAATCTTCATAGATGGCTCTTTGAAATATTGCCAGGTAGGAAAAAAAGTCAACTTGTAGAAGTGGATAATTTAGGATATAATTTAATTTCTTCATGTAATTAATAATGTAAACTACATATTTGCCCCCTGTTTGGAAAATTCCATCTCTAGAATAAGTTTTTGAAAGACAAGAGGGAGCCTTTCAAAGATGGCCCCTTCTGCTTGTAGGCCAGGATGGAGTCCTGCGGGAGTGATTGCCCATGGACTGGTGACAGATCCGTGTTCAGGGACAAGGTCCAGGGCTGGTGGGGATGTGCCCGTGGGATTTGATGTTCGTGCTCTTATATTTCAGAGCTTTTCTTTATAAGGCTGATTTGGGGTTTGAGTCTCCCTCTGTGCCCACAGAAATTCCGCTGGAACCGGGCGCAACACGGTGCTTTGCAGGCCCATCTGTAATGTGCTGAAACCTGAGCGGGCTATTTTGAAACTACGTTTGCATAATTTAATCTGAGCAACCATTTTTATGTTGTTGTGGGGTGCTGTTTGCATCAACCATCTTTGAGAAGAGCTAGCGGGTTGCCTGCCTTTGGACGAAACTGAGTTGTCTGCTCCCCAGACTTGGAGGCATTTGTCAACTAAAGTTTCTAATTTTTCTTAAAATTTAGACCTGTATTAAATATCCTGAGTGAATCTTTTAGTTTTTGTAGTTAGTTCAGTGAGGTCATTAAGTCTCACCAAGTTTTATTCGTTTTCAGAATGAGGGTGGCATCAGTCTTAAGGTTGCGGAGCAGTTAGTGATTACGGGACTCTTTCCACTCTGAGGTCTGCATTGGCTGATTAGCAATGGCTTTTATTTTGAACGAGATCAATGACTTTGGTTGGTAAAGCCACGGAGAAGATGAAAACAGATTTTGTTCTTATGCTTTATATTGGGTCTTAGAGCTGCACTTAGTTAATGAAACCTTGAGATGCGATGATGGATAATGCGGCCCAGCCAGTTGTTTGTTTTCTTGGACTCCCTCTCCGCACTTGAGAAGGTTGCGTCCAGGCGCATCTGTGGAAGGCTTCTGCTGTAATCAGGTGCTCTTGGTTCTCTCATTGTCCTGTTCTTAACTTTAGTCGAGCAACAACCGTGCCACTCCTGCCTGTCCCTGACATGAGAGGCAGGTTACAGTCATAACTAGGAGCTGGGACATTTTTGTTTTCAATGTGCATTCTGCAAACTGGCCAATGTAGAGTTACTGTTGTATTACAGAAGACACTAAGCCCTTCAGAAAACAAGAAATATAAAACTGTCTTAAGAAAAGATTTGGGATGAGTTTAGAAAATCAAAATAATTTGAAATTTTTTTTTTTTTTTTAAAGGGACATGGATTTATTTTTCATGTCTGCAAAATAAAACGGTGTTTTGGGTGATGTTTTATCAGGATTTATATTATCAAATGTTGATGCTATCTTACTTACTAAATTTGTTTTATCTTAATTATGTACTTAAAAATTGAATGTCATCTTTAATTCATAAGACATAAACACTGATGGACAACAGACATTTAAATTTTAGATTATAAGTTTTGGAACTTCTGTCAGAAAAAGGATAGAGCTGCAACTGTATAACATGTGAATGTCAATGGACAGATGAGATTATGAAGAGAAAATGTGCCAAACATATATACCTTTATGAAGTAAATTATGAAGACAATTTTCCTAAATTATTTGACTTGTTGCAAGATTTTCTTATTAATGTGAGGTATCAGGCTGCATATTTGAGTATAGATGAACTACTTTCTCTTTTCTAGATTACATTTTTTTACATATATTTTATTTACTAAAAAAAAATAATAATTAGTTTAGTACTTGACAGCCAGCCTGGGAATGTTGCTTTCTGAAGACAGAGTCCAGCCTGGTATCTGCTTCGGTGTTTGTTTCCCTAAGCACTTGGAATAGAAAATGTTACAAGTATCCTCTCCAATAGCAGATAACTTAACAGACAGCCTCCATCCCAAGGAGCTCCATGTAACAGTTAAGGATATATGATACGCAGCAAATTCAGTCTTATGTGATATTCATCCCCTTTGATGGGCATGCTGATAATTCTGTCTACAACTAGGAGGGAGAAATTAGGACTTTGTTAAAAGGGGGCATTACCTCAGACACATTTGGTCTTTCTCTGGAAAGAGGATGGAGTGTCTAAGACCTGTGTCAGTTTCTAACATCATTTTGAACCCATTTTCCAGGGGAAACAGAAATACACTTGTAGAAGGAATTTTGAAAATTTTAAACACCGTCTTAGACTACATGTAAGACAAGTACTTGGCAGAGAAAACATCTGTGAGGATTAAGTCTGCCCAAGCTGGGAGAGAGAAAGGCTTTGTGTTAACGCCCTGAAGTTTCCACTTCTGAAAGTCTCTTCAAGGTATTGTTTTTAAATAAAATTTTACTAGAAAACTCCCCTTCCCCCTGAAGTGTTTCTGGATAACATGGATAGCTGTCCAGTTCTTAGTTTTTCTCAAATTGCCTAAGAGATCAGTATTATGAAACCTAGAACATTATCTCGTTTAGTTACAGTAAATGACTGTACATATGGCGCACACTGACTGCTCAAATGCCCGTGCTATGGGAGAAAGGGAGAAAAATTTGATTTTTACTTTTTATTCTCAATCCACCTTTTCATTTTCTAACACCTTAGAAGTTTATAAAACAATTTAACAGGGGCGTCTGTCGATTGGAAGTGAATTCTGACTGATTCAAATCTCTTTTTCTTCCCTAATAGCCTAAGGTTGGGGATTTTCAACCAACGGGGCAAATGACCCTTCATTATTCAATCTCTCTCCCCTAATTTATTTTTCTTGTGGCTGTAAGGTTCTTAATGGCTGTTTAAATGGATTTTTCTTCTCTGGCCACAAGGCTAATCCTCAAGCAAATAAACCAGTGTATTTGAAGTTTACAGCTTTGAAAATACAAATATACAAAAATGCTGGGAACCCACTGAATGTCACCAAGAGATAAAAATTAAAAAGGGCTTCAGTAAACATGGAGGATAAAGCTTGGAGGAGCCTGAGCCTGGGGTGTGGAAATCCCAAAGACAAATTCCCAAGCCACATCCCAGGTGAGGTGTACTGTAGAACTGGGGTTTTGTTTCCTAGTTGGTGGTGATCTACTTAGAGATGTCCTAACATGTTATTTTGTATATTTTAACAGAAAGTTTCTATGGATCCATTGTAGGTGTAAGGAACTGCTGAACAAATTTAGAGTGATGAGAAGTTTTGTCAAAAGTAAAATGATCTATAATACAGGATTAGAGCAAAGACAATGATAATTAACAGTCAGCTGGTAACAGCATGTGGCACTTCCTTTCCTAATTAACTAATCAGGAGTGATCTTGGTACTAAATCCGATGCCATGCTCCTTGTGGCCTGTTCTCACCTGTCACCAGCAGGGACTTCCTGATTTTAATTAAGCAGTCCAGTTTTGAATCTGCAATGCAATATTTTCAGTATACTGGTGGGCTGAGGCTGACGGGCTTAGTGGGTAGTTATTGTTTACATTTTTCAGCCAATTGGGGAGCTAGGAAAGTTTAAGTCTTTGACATAGCTAGTTTGGGAACTGCCATCACCTTTTGTCATCTGAGGAGGTGGTTGAAGAGAAGAACCCCCCCACACACATTTTCTTCGGGTGTTTCAGATTCGTTACAAACATCTAATATATAACGTCTTCCTTAACTGGTCCAGCCAGTGCTGGATTTTACAAGAGAGGACCCCTGATGGTTTACAAGGCAATGTTTCTATCTTGCCGACAGCAGATCTGCAGGGTGGTGGCACGTACTGAGGCTCAATGTGCTTTATGGGTAAGAAGGGTGCAGTGAGGGACGTCCACAAGAATGGGTTAATAACTCATGGCTCGGTTTGCAGAATAAATCTTTCCATGTGGTCAGAAACCAAAGCCGGGAGCCATGCATGTGTCTGGGGGTGTCATTACTCCATCAAGACCATTTCACGCCACGCTCCCTTCCTTTAATGTGGGTATTTGTTGTAAGGATGGACCAGGACCACTTGCTTCTGTCTTTCTTTGCACCTGCCTTCTCTTGATCACATTTAACCCGTCAGCTCTCAGTTGCTACTTTCTGCTTTGGCCCAAACTGAGAAGATTCTACTCAAGGCTATCTAGACAGCTCAAATACTTTTTAGCTGGGTAACTTCTCTGCAGAATCTGCCCTAAATATGTTTCTGAATTTCATTAGCTCAGGCTTTTGAAACAAACAAACAAATGAGCAAACAGGTATTATGACCCACGTAGGCTGCCTCCAAACTCACTCTATAGCTGAGGCTGGCCTCGGACTCCTGATTCTTCCACTTCCTGAGGGTCTAAGCAAGTATCACCACATCCCAGCTCATGAAGCGTACCTTTAAACCTGACCCCAGTGTTTGGAATAGAAAGTGTGTGCGTGTAGTTTTCTTTAAATCTCTCTTTTTTAAAGAGGGGTTATTTATTTTTAGTTTACCACTAAGCAGATTGACTTAGCACCAATCTGACCTTGTTGAATATAAAAGAACCATCTTTGCTCAAATTAACTATTGGGTTTTTGTCAAAGAAGGTCAGAGAGGAAAAGCCCCCAACCCGGGAGTAGGTGACCTGGACCAGCCAATTAACCTTCCTAATCTAACCTCTTTGGGGATCAGAAATGAAGGACAGCTCTGTCCAGAACCAGATTCAGTGGGAAATACTGCTGAGTGATCATTAATGCAGACTCCCTCCCCACCCTCCCAGCCTAGAATCTGACAGGAGTATGTCCCATTGCGACCAAAATTTAGCTGTGGGCATAAGTACATATCTGTGAGATAAACAACAGCCACGGAAAGAGACACTTACCTTAGCATTTGTAGAAATATTTGCATCAGGAATATCATTTAAAGTCAGAAGAGCGCCAAGGTCAGTGGGGAGAAGGGAGTTTTAAAACGCAGGTCACAAACATTATTTTAGATTGTTAGTGGTTTAGAAGTGTTAAAGTGAATTTTGAGTTTTGGGGACAGGGTATTCCATTCTCAATTTTACAGCCTGCTCCAGGGGTTCTCACTTTGTGTGAATTGGAGGCATTTCACACAGGCAGGTGGGAATATGTTTGGCAATGACATTGGTTTCACTGGTACAAATGTAAATGTAGGAGTGTAGAAGTGTGGCTGAGCCCCCGTGCTCAGTGGGGATGTGCATCATTCAGCTGCGAGGTTGCAGAGACTCAGGCAGTGCTTGACCCGTTAAAATCTATCGTCCATCTCGTAGAGATTATGATTATCCCCAGGTTTTCATGTGACCTCACTAATACACATGTTGGAATGTCTTTTTGTATGCTGTGAAATAAAGGGACTGTTTTGGTCTATGGCAGGCATCTTAGAAGTAGGCAGAGAAATCGGATCATAGATAGAGGAAGGAGGGCACAGTCAAGGGAGACGTGATCCAGCTGCCCAATAATCAATGCGTAAGGTAACACAGGTAAGCCATGGGCTACATGGCAGAACAGATTAATAGAAATGGGTTGAATTAAGATGAAAGAGCTAGCTAGCAATATGCTTGAGCCATAGGCCAGACAAAATGAAATTAATATAAGCGTCTGCGTGTTTCTTTGGGACTTTGGGATTGCAGGTCCTGATAAACAGTGATGAGCAGGTCTGAGCTGTGGCGTTAGTCTGGGCCAGAAACCTTCTTCTATGGAAAAATGTTCCCGGATCCTCAGAAAGGACATAGGTATCTCAGCCAAAGCCATGTCTCCCAGTAGCTAGCGGAGGATAGAGCAGTTGTAGGAATTTTAATGTTTGGAAAGGTGTGTGGGATATGTGTGTGCGTGTGCGCTTGCGTGCTTGGGAGCCCACACATCTGGATGCCTGAGGTCAATGACAGGTGTCTCTTCCTACCTTAGTTTTTGAGACACAGTCTCTCACTGAACCTGGAGCTGAAGGTGTCATCAGCTAAACTAGCTCTCTGCACCCTGGGATCCTCAGGTCTCTCCTTCCTCCAGTTGCTGTGGTTACAGATGTTTGCCTCTGCCTCTTATCTACAGGGCCTGGCAATCCTTGGGTCCTCAGTAGCAGTAAGCACTCTACCTGCTAGCCATCTCCCAGCTTGAGAAGACAAGCTTTAGCCTTGCTTGAAAAGGATGCTGAAATAGTTGGGCATGGTGGTGCATGCTGTTAATTCCTGCATTTGGGAGGCAGAAGCAGGTGAATCTCTGTGACTTCAAGGCCAGCCTGGTCTATATAAAGAGTACCAGGACAGGCAGGTCTATGTAGTAAGAGCCTGTCTTGACAAAAAACAACCAACCAAACAAAAAACTTGGTATATATAGTTTAAGTTATATGCATGTATAGGATGAACAAAAATATTTTTTGCAGTATTTCTGGGAAAAGAAAAAATGAAAAACTTCGCAGATATTTCTCACTTAAAAACATCAATCATGTTTTTGTATAAATCTCATTTATAAATATATATACATACTTAATATATAAGACAACAGAATGATGCTATTGTCTTGCATTTATTAATATAAAGCAAATTCCATATATTATTAACTAAAGGAGCATGGTGGTGTGCACCTTTAGTTCCAGCACTCAGGAGGCAGAGGCAAGAGCAACTATGAGTTCAAGACCAGCTTGGTCCACAGAGAGAGTTCAGGACAGCCAGGGCTACACTGTGAGACTCTATTTCAAAAGCAAACAAACCAACAGCACTGTGTGGCTTGTGTGTATCAGTGCTGACTGCAAACCTGAGACAAAATCTAAAGTGCACACTGATGATGGCACCAGCAGCCCTGGCTTTCCACAGTTCCCCCGCCCCCCAGTATTCTATTGTAATTAGGAAATACACTGTAATGGTGCCCTTTTAAGAAACACCAGGGAAGTTCAATGAATTACGCAAGGCCACACATTGAGGCAATAGGCACACTGGGCGAGAATCCTTAACTCTACTCATTGTTTCCTTGCTAGGATACCTTTTTGTTAGTGTGGAAATGGAAAGAGAAATGAATGATATTTGTGAGTTAATCTTTTTTTGATGACTCTCAGCTGTTCACTGCCTCCCACCTGACAGAGAAGAGCAGAGCTATCTTGGTGTTACCTCCTTTCTG
The DNA here is from genome assembly GCA_004025045.1 of Sigmodon hispidus. Lineage (NCBI taxonomy): Eukaryota > Metazoa > Chordata > Mammalia > Rodentia > Cricetidae > Sigmodon > Sigmodon hispidus. Next base: position 93,056 of record PVIH01005806.1, read on the forward strand.
TGTATGGCAAGAGATGGGGGCTCTCTAGGGCATCTCATGCTTGCCTTATGCCAAGCAGAGGCCAGAGCTTGCATTTCTTCCTTCACTTCATCCCAGATCTTTTTTTTTTTTTTAGCTTTTATTAATTTATTTGCCTTGGTGTTTGCCTGGAACTTGGAACTGGAACTACAGACAGTTGTGAGCTGCCATATGGGTACTGGGAATTGAACTCCAGTCTTTTGGAAGAGCAGTCAGTGCTCTTAACCGCTCAGCCATCTCTCCAGCCCCTTATCCCAGGTCTTTAATGCTGAATCCTAGAGCCTTTCTACCCAAGACACCCTTCAGGCTAGTCTTTGAAGATGGACTCTATGTTTCAAATCATAGTCAATATTTGCATTTAAAATGAGCAGTATACATTTCTCTTTTCCTTTCCTGGAAGACAGGAAGAGTACCTTTTATCATTTTGGCCACCCCATATCTCCCTCTGCTGCAAATTAGTTTTAACAAAGACATGAGTTTCAATGTGTTATAGTGTATTCTGCTTTTGGAGGGAATAGCATTGGTATTCTTGCTCGCTCTCTTGTCTTTCTCTTATTTCTTTCATCTCTCCCAAACTATTGAAAGCACTTACATAATCATATTAGCATAGCTAAGGAAATTAGTCTCATAAAAATATTTTTTAAAAAAATTTTATTGTGTGTCTGAGTGTGTGTGTGTGTGTGTGTGCATGTGTGAGCGTTTGTGTGTTGCTGGAGATCAAGTCCAGGAACTAGTACATGCTAGGCAAATGCTCTACTACTGAGCTACATCTCCAGGTTCAGAAAACATCTCTTACAGCTGGCTAGGGACTCTGCCCCACATTGAATTCACAAATGCATTGACTTAAGTTATCTGCCAAGGCTAACCATTTCTACGAACCATGACCTGGATATCATTCTGGCTTTATGTCTAAGGTCAAGGTTGCCTTTTGGCAAAGATACACTAGAAGTGATTTGTGCTCAACTAAGTTTGATGCCAAGGTTAACTTGGTGACCACTAGGGGCTTTTCCTCTTTGATCGACAGTGAGATGATACCTTCTGTTTTCCAACATGTTTTAATGGTTTTATTTGTTTAAAAAGGTTTATTATACTATTTATTTATTTGTGTGTATATGTGTGTTGAATGTGCAAGTTCCTCTGGAGTCCAGAAGAGAGTGTTGGATCCTCTGTGGCTGGAGTCATGGGTGGTTGTGACAGCCTGATATGTGTGTGTGTGCAGGAAACAGAACTTGACTCATCTGCCAGAGCTGTATGTTCTCTTAACTTTTGAGTTAGCCCTTTAGGCCTTGGTTTTATCTTCTTCTTCTTCTTTTTTTTTTTTTTTAACTTTATTTATTTATTTGCCTTGGTGTTTGCCTGGAACTGGAACTACAGACAGTTGTTAGCTGCCATGTGGGTGCTGGGAATTGAACCCGGGTCCTCTGGAAGAGCAGCCGGTGCTCTTAACCGCTGAGCCATCTCTCTAGCCCCTGGTTTTATCTTCTAATTTGACCAAATTTTAAAGAAATTCTGTCTGTGAGATTAGAAAGATAAATGAGTATTCCTTTTAGAATAGCTGAGCTTGGACCAAAGTCTAAATCAGCTTGGGAGATACGATTTCAGGCTCACAGAACATAGGTGTTGTCTTGAGCCTCTGGTTGTTCTAGGACTTCATAGGACTTACTTTCCACAAGGAAGCTTTTACTTATTAATTTATTTTGATTGATTGATTAATTTTGTGCTTACATATGTGTGTCTATACATGGAAGTGGAGGTCAGGGGCCAACTTGCAGGAGTCGATTCTCTTTGTCACCATGTGGGTTCTGGGGATGAAACTTGGATTGCCAGGCCTGGCAGCAGGCACCTTTACCTACTGAGCTGGCTCGCTAGTCTGCCAGGACAGCTTTGCAATACTCATCCAAGGTAACCATAAATGGCGTTTGGTGCCAATGGAAGCAACTAATGGCATTTTCATTAGGTCATGAAATGTGTTTTTAGGTATCTTCTTGGAGGTCTTGGCTTGCGTGGAAACCGGATTTCTTTCTCTTTCCCGTCTGCCTTTATTTTCATTCTTTTCTCTCTTCTCTCTCTTGACCGTGCATCTCACTTTGCAGCCCAGGGCCATGACACTCCTCCTGCCTCACTCTTATCCCTCTTCTGTAAATAACTATAGAAAGGTGACTTTAAAAATGGCTGATGACTTGCCCTGCCCCTGGCTGAGTCAGGGGCTGGCTGTCCTACCACACTAGCCTTTGCAGATTTAAGTTACAGTCTATTTTTGCCTGTTCTTGTTTGGAATGCTTATTTTCATACACAAAACATGAATGGGAGGGATGTAGTAGGGAGTCATGAAAGGAACAGGTAGTTGGCTTGTTCTGTGTGTTCAGTGTTCAGCATGCCACCACTGACCCTGAACTTCAGTGTCCTCCTCTCTGACAGGGAACAGAAGCAATAAAGTAAGTATAAAAACCCTCACGGGGTGCTTCCTGCAGGCTGGCTTCTTCTCTAACTGGATGTGTTTTAAGTCCAACGATAAGCACTATTATTCACCCCATTGCACAGATAGGAAAACAAAGTCACAGCTTTATAAAGGAATACTCAGAGGAAAGCTAAGAAAGTCATATTCAGGCAATAACTGGTAGAGTGTGCCTTGGAATGTAGAGTTTTATACAACTTCAAGTGATCCTGTATCCCTAGGAAAAAAAGATCTTCAAAATAATTTATAGAAAAACCATTGCTTATGAAAAATATTATTAAAATATGGCTGAAATAAATTTGCAAGTAGGTCAAATTTAATCTGAGACAAACTGAGTGATTCAGATTAAAATTTTTTTCTTTCCATTTTTTATTGTAGCTTTAAATATGTTTTTGGTTTAAAGTGAAATGTATATCTCAGTGTAAATGCCATGAGCAAATCCAGTGCTGGCATCTGACCCACTGTCTTACTCTGCCTGCTATGCATGTCAGGCAAGACCTGAATCTGATGCCCCTGGAGAGTATGCAAACACTCATAATCCCCCAGCATGTGCTAAGATAATAACAGATATGTTAGTTTGATTTGCAAAGTGAGCATAAGCCAAGTTCTATCAGACCAGTTTTGAACCAATTCAGAAAACCAGGATTCAGCAATGATCAAAGTGTCTTGGGCTCCTATTAATAGCCAAAGGAATTCCTGACTTGAAACCTGGCACAAGGCACCAGAAGCCTCTGCCAGATGAACTTCTTGACAGTCTTTGCAGACACTGTTGCAGGTGTTCTGCCTTAAGAGACCACAGGAAGTGGAGACAGATTGAGTGGAATCCGTAGGGCAGAAAGGGATTGCTGCCTTTGACTTGCAGAAAGGTTTAAGGAAAGGCCAGAGAAGTGACCACCTCCTGCATGCATTTCAAACAGCAGCACTTTAAAAAAATTCTGTGATTTGGAGGTGTCAGGATAATTTGCAAAACTTCAAATGTTATCCCTCAGTTCTAGGGAGTTAGGAGTGCAGTACATTATACCGCAGGGAAAGCGCTCCCCCATAGCTGTTGACATCAAATGGCCGAGGCATGCACACACAAGCACTGTCCTTGGAAGTTTCTTCCTGATTCCGTTGCAATCCTTCCCTTTTCTTTTGATCCTCTAACTCCTGAGACTAATACAGTTTATATCGCAAAATAGCTTGTATTTTTTTTTAGAATTTTATGTATGTAGAGCAAAAATGCATATGTACTTTGATAGGGGCAGCTTCTTTGACTCATCAGAACTAGTTTTTGGGCTGATTCCTTTGTGTTTGTCTGTCTTCTGTTTCTATCACAAAACAGCTGAAGACACAAGCTTTATGAATCTAGAGGCTGAAAGTCCATAATCTGGAGACCATGGGAGTCTGGTCCCCTCGGCTGCATTGCTACACTGAAGACAAGTGGGAGGGAGGGAGGGAGGGAGCAGCCGCAGGAGATGGAAAAACACAGGGAAATACAGGGAGCAGCCTCAATTCATAACACCATGTTCTTGAAGGAACCAGCTGGGGTCTCAGGAGAAGTGAATCAACTCACTTCCCCCAATGACTTAAACACCTCCTACAAAGTCCCGACTTTAAAGGCTTTACCACAAAACTGTCACAGGGCTCCAAACTAAGCTTCCAGCATGTGAAGCCATGAAGGACAAACCACATCCAAACTCTAGCAATAACATTTACCCTTAAATGGTTTAAAGTGCCATGAAGAACAGTCATGGTGTTGTGTAACCATCACCACTATCCTCTTCCAGAACATCTGCATCACTTCTAAGGGACAGTTGGCATCCATTAGAGCCCAGACACGCCCAGGCACACCCAGGCACACCCAATGCAATGCACAGCCTAAGGCCCCTCATGTGACCAAGAACCCAACACAAAACAGTAAACTAACTTAAATACAATTTTTAGATTTAGTTTTTGGTAATTGAGCATTAACATTGTAGTCACAGGGTCAGAAGCTTGCACACACCTAGGTGAAGCAGTTATTTCTCAGATGCTGATCCTATTACCTGAAAATATCTATCCTGTTTTCTACTTCTGTGGATTTGTCTATGCTGTATGTTTAGTTCACTAAACATAATGCAAATTGAGTCATTTTTGTCTCATTTCCTGCATTTCATGGTGGTTTTAAGATTTGTCTATATTGTGTTATATATTGATACTTTGTGCATTTAGTATTAATAGTCTATTGTGTAGGTAGATAATGTTTCATATTTCATTCAAAATGCATTTATATTTTGACAGACATTTGGGTTGTGCTACCTTTGGCTATTGTAATAGTGCTACATTATTCATTTACAAAGTGTTTTTTCTTTTTCTTTTGTTCCTCCTGTGTTTGTGTGCTTGAGCGCAAGTGTGTGGGAGCATATGTGTGTGTATGTGTGTGTCTGTAGGCATCCATGGAGGCTAGATGTTCCTGCCTCAGTTTTTGACCCAAGGCTTCTCACTAACCTAGAACTCATGGATTCATCTAGACTGACTGACCAGAAAGCTCCAGGAATCCCCTGTCATTGCCTACACAGTACTGGGATTACAGACACACTACTACTCCCAACCTTTATATGGGTGCTAGAAATCCAAACTTGGGCATCATACTTTCATGATGTGGTGATTTGAATGAGAAAGGCTGCATAGACCGCTATGTTTGAATTCTTGGTCCACAGTTGGTGGAACTCTTTGGGAAGGATTAGGAGGTGTGGCCTTGTTGGAGGAGGTGTGTCACTGGGGGTGGGCTTTGAGGCTTCAGAAGACCATGCCAGGTCCTGTAGTTCTCTCAGTCTGCTGCCGCTGATCAGGATGGGAAGCTCTCAGCTACTGCTCCACACCATGCCTGTCTGCTTCCTGCCATGATGACCATGGACTTCCCCTCTAAGACTGTAAATGAGACCCCAGTTAAATGCTTTCTTTTGTAAGAGCTGCCTTGGTCATTGTGTCTCTTCACAGCAATAGAACAGTGACGAAGACACACAGTAAACACTGTATAGACTGAGCTGTTTCCCCAGAATCCAGTGTACAAGTTTCCAGTCAAGCACCTGTTCTTCTGAGTCTGCATGTTGGAGTAGAAATAATGAGACATATGGTAATTCTATAATTAATTTATTGCAGAGCCTCCCAATTGCTTTCTCAAATGCTGTACCATTTTACACCCCTTCCATCAATGCTCACATTCATTCTTTTTCTTTATTGTTATTCCTATGGCTGTTATAAAGCACATGGAGTACCATTCTTTACAGTTTTGATGTGTATTTCACTGATGACAAATGCTGTTCAGCTTCTTGTCATGTGGCCATTGGCCATTCTTACATCTTCTTTAAAGAAGTTTCTATTCAAGGCTATGGTCCATTTTTAAGTAGAATTGTTTATATTTTTTTGCTGTAGAGTTGTAGATGTACTTCATAAAGTCTGAATACTACACTCTTATCAAATATACTTGGAATTTTCTTTTAGTGAAATGATTTTGAAGTTCACTTATGTGGCCACTATCAAAACTTTGGGCCTTTTGAGCTGGTGAGGTGGTTCGGCAAGCAGGAGCGCACAGCAGCTCTGTAGACACAAACCTTGTTGCCAGGATCCTTGGCAGCCACTGTGCCCATCTGTGACTCCAGCTGCGAGGGTCCTGACGCTGTCTTCTGACTTCTGTGGTAACCACAGTCATTTACACACACACACACACACACACACACACACACACACACACACACACCACAATCTAAAAAAGTTGGATCTTAAATGCAGAGTGCTAGTCTGTTTGATGGATAGACCATAGCCATTGATACACTCATAGACTCAGCTTTTTTCCAGTTTTGCGGTTGTTAAAATAGAGCTGGCTAAGAACATTCCTCTGCACAATGTCACCTGATCATGACTTAGACTTTGTTGTGACAATTTACTTTTTCAGAAGCATAGATGTTATACATTATAATCACTTTTTGGATAAAAGCTTTTAACTGTTTCTGGCATCTTTGAATAGAGGGCATATCCGCATGGCCCTCAAAGGAGGCGCTCTATGCACACTTATTTTTCGGTCTGAAGTTTTGGGATCAGTCCCTCTATAGCTTAGTCCTTTCTTCTATTGAGAAATCACCATTCAATTTTTTTTCTTCTTTTGTGTGTAGTACCACAGGAGATGGGGTGCTTGGTGCTTGAGACAGCAAAGCCACAGAAATTCAAGTTAGAAGGGACCCTGGAAATCACCTAACTCTTGTTATGGAAAAGAAAGCCAGGGGCCAGTTAGATGGCTCAGCCAGTGAGGTAGCTTGCTGCCAACCTGGCAACCGAGTGTGATCCTCAGAACCCACAGGAAGAAAGGAAAGAGCTGCCTTCACAAAGTGGTCCTCTGACCTCCACAGGTATTTCATATCGTACATGTACACACAGACACAGACACAGACACAGACACACACACACACACACACACACACACACACGCTCAATGAAAAAAATATTAAAGAAAAGGTTGAGAAAGGAGACTGCATTGTCTAACTTGTCCGTCACTGAAGATGTTCCAGAGAGCAGGAACAAGGCCTGGGACTGTGAGGACAATCTGAAGTCCCCCAGCCCTGCAGGCTCTGCTGGGGCAGAGCCAGCACTGTGATCTTGTGCTGCTGAAACATTTGTAAGTAGCTCTGGTTCCTCCCAGGTTATCCCTCTGAATCCTCTCAGAGCCTGTGAAATAGGTAAGGATTAGGAAAGGAGCAGCGGCCTGGGCTGCTGGCTGTGACTGGAATGCCCAGGCTCAGAGCCAGGCCTCCAGACTGTTCTTATGTGAGTGTGCTTCTTCCTCCCTTCCCATTGAGCCCCACTGCCCTTTCTTTTTAAAAATATTTATTTTTATTTTTTGCGAATTAGTGTTTTGCCTGCATGTATGACTGTGTGAGAGTGTCAGTTCTTGGAATTACACACAATTGTTAGCTGCCATGTGGATGCTGGGAATCGAACCCAGGTCCTCCGGAAGAACAGTCAGTGCTCTTAACTGCTGAGCCATCTCTCCAGCTGCCTACTGCCCTTTCTATGTCCACTGCTACCCACTTATTTCAGGCTTCCAGGCTTTCTTCATTGGTCAGGCCTGAGTGCACTTGCATGCATAGACATACACACACAGACATTAGAGTAACCTTCATTTTGTCAATTGTTTGCTTAAATCACTGCTGTAGCTTCTGGTGGCCTGTGACGGCCGGGAGATCAGGATTCTGGTTGCTCAGCAGACCTTCCCAGATCAGGTCTTGCTTGGCTTGTCTGGGCTTAACATCTCATTCAGGTTGCCCTGGTGTTTCTCTTTGCCTGCCTATACCATTTTTCACTCCTCAACTAGAGTACTCTAGTTTATTATTGAGGATTCTGCTTAGGCCTTACCTCTGGCAGAGAGATTTTTCTCTGTAATAGGCAAGGTAGCTGTGAGGGATTTGAATGAGAATGGTTCCCACAGGTGCGTATATTAGAATATTTGGTCCTCAGATGGTGGAACTGTTTGGGAAGGATTAGGAGGTGCGGCATTGATGGAGGAGGTGTACCTGTGTCATTGCTAACACGCTGTCTCTGTCTCTTGCTATGGCTCCAGGTGAGGGCTCTCAGCTACTGCTCCAGCATCGTGCCTTCTTACTGCTATGCTTCCTGCCGTGATGGTTGTGGACTTGCTCTGAAACCGTAAACCCTAGTCAACTCTTTCTTCTATGAATTGCCTTGGTCATGGAGTTGATGCCTTACCACAGCAATAGGAAAGCAGCTGAGACAGTGACCCTTTTTGTGGACATCTTACAACACCCATTGTGGCATTTACTCCATGTTTATCTCATGTTGGTCTCCCAAAGAGTCTCCATAGTTGTTGAAGGCCAGACCCATGTGAGTCATCACTCAGAACTGCTGGGGGTCCTGGGAAGATCCTTGTTGAATGAGGAAATAGAGTGCAGCCCAAATTTTGATATATCAGCCTTGGGGATGAGGCTGGTTATTCAATGTCATTAGTGAGAGCTGACACTGAAGCTTGCCTCTCCCAGCATGTGCATCATTTGGGCTACATGGCTGAAGGACTGACAGACTGGACAGTTGTTTATATGTGAATAGGCTGCATACCACACAGATACTGAAGGTCGGAAACATGAGCTCTGGTCTGGGTTCCATCTATAAGCACCTATGAGCCAGTGGTGGACACTTAGCATCTGAGGTTTCATATGGCTAAAGGAAGCCTTGAGTATGTTAGGTTCCCTCTGGGGTTGGGCTTATTCCACTGCTCAGTGAGATGACACACAAATATGCACTGCTAGAAATAAAGCATTGAAGTTTAAGGCCAAAGTCACTCCATAAGCTTGTGCTGGTATTTTCATGTTAACCTGGTATAAACTAGAGTCATATGGTAAGAAGGAACCTCAGTTGATATTAATATAGAGGTCTCCATCAGCTTGGCCTGGAGGCAAGTCTGTGGTGCATTTGCTTGGTTAATATTGATATGAGAGGGCTCCATTCACAGTGGGTGGTGTTATCCCTGGACAGTCCTGGTGCTATAAGAAAGCAGGCTGAATAAGCCTCGAGGAGCATGCCAATGAGCAGCACTCCTCCCTGGCCTCTGCTTCAGTTCCAGCTCTGACTTTCCCCAATGGTGAACTGTGATGTGGAAGTATAGGCTAAATAAACCCTTTCTTCCTCCAAGTTGCTTTTAATCAGTGTTTTGTCACATCAGAAAGCAAACTAGGAGAATACTCAAGTCCTTTTACTTTCAGGAGCTTATTCTCAATAAGTTGTAAATGATATTGACTGGTGAGCAGTAGGGAATCATATGGTGGGTGCAACTTGTTTGATAGTAACCAGGGCTGTGTGAGTGTGAAGATGGTTAGCTGCTGGGAAACAGCATGAGTGTTGACTTATTGGCCACTGTGGTGTTCTTCAGTGTTAGGTCAGTGTGGGAATAGTTGCTGCTGTAGGACAGTGACGGTTGACCAATGCAACTGAGCTTAAAAAATACATCATTGCTTATGGTTTCTCAGACAGACCTACTCAGTCAACCACCTATTTAAACTGCATCCCAAGGCAGGGCACACTTTAATCCCAGCACTCAGGAGACAGAGGCAGGAGGATCTCTGGGAATTCAATACCAGCATGGTTTATGGTCTATGTGGCAAGCTCCAGACTAGCCAGGGCCACATATCAAGATCCTGTTTCAAAAACAAGTGAGCAAACAAAATTCTCACTGTAAAGATTTGTTTTGCTTGTATTATATGCCCTTTTGGTTTTCTCCATATAAGCTCTACAGTATTGAGAGTTTTAATGAGGGATTTGCTCCTACATCTGCCCCAGCACTTAATAGTTTTGTGGGTCAGTGAGATGGTTCAGTGGGTGAAAGAGCTTATAACCAAGCCTAAGACCTGAACTAGATTCCTGGGTTTCATATGGTGAAGGAAGAACTGGCTTGGCCATGCTGTCCTCCATACAAACATAGTAGCACTCACACACACACACACACACACACACACACACACACACACACACAAAGTAACAGAGAAAATAAACAACAGTTCCCATTACTAGAAGGTTCTCACTGACTCTATTGAATAAGTGAACTGCAAGGAAAACACCAACTCAAGTGCTTACTATATGTCCTGCGAGCTCCCTGCAATGGAGTCTATATGTTCTAGGGTCTGTATTTTGTAATTCAGAAAACTGATCATGTACAATGTGAGAGACATCTAGCCCCAGCTCCTCTGTAGTTCTTGGAGACAGAGCTTGCCAGGACACCCTGACTCTGCTCTTATTGAGGCCAGACTCTATAGTTGCCACTCCAGCTACACTCTATTGGTTGAGATCTGAGCTGTGTTTTTTTTTTTTTTGTAAAATGGAGTTAACAGACCTGAACTCAATCTCTTGAACTGGAGGCCCAAAAAAGATTAGAACAATTGCATGCCCACCAAAAGGGAACTAATAACCAATTCAGAATTTTCTCCCAATATTCTGACAGCTATCTTTGAGTATGGATATGGAGTAATGTCAAGAATATATCATTAAGGGGGAAAGACATTGCATTAAAAGTATAGATGGTTGGTTTCAGAAAGTGAGGTCCGGGAAAAGGAATGGATATTCATATTTGTTTTCTCTACCAGAGCAGCAGCTTTGAGAGATGGTCAAAGTTGGGCTGAGCAGAAAGATCAAAGTCTACACTGAGTAGTCTGCCATGAGGAGAAAGCAGGGAGCGGAGAGCTGAGGAGATGAGCTTCAGTGCTGTGGTGTGGAGAGGAGCCAGCACTTGGCTGTGCTGCCATCAAATTCCAAATCAAATCTATGTTTTGTTAGAAAGGATGTTAGGGGATTAGAATAGGGGAAGACAGTCAGCCCCTCCCAACGAGGTGACCTTCCAGGTTCCAATTCAAACAAGTGTCTGAATATTTCCTGTTGACAGAGGAGTCTTAATCCAGGGCTGAGCTGGGCAGGCAGAGTACAGAGGTAAATCCTGGGGTCTAGCATGGCTTTTTCTCAAAAGAAAATCCCTGATGATGAGAACTGAATCAGATGGCTTCAATCAATATCCATTTCAATGAATTTTAGTTAATCCTCTAAGGTTTTCTAAAAGCAAATCTAACAGAGCTGGTAAATTGGCGCAGTGGTGAAGATGTTCGCCAACAAGCTGAATGGCTTTGGTTCAATTCCTGGTACCACATGGTAGAAAAATATAACATTTTTACAAAATGTACTCAGATCTCCACACATGTGCCATGATACAAATATGGATGTGCATGTATGCATCTGTACATGCACATCCACTGTCACAAAATAAAATATTTTAGATAAATGGAATAAGAAATTAAAAAATTAAAGTCAACATGTGGAACACCTTCATGGTAGGAGCGTGAATTAGTCCAACCTCTATGTGGGGGAAGTTGGCAATATCTAGAAAAATTACACATGTACCTTTGCACAACCATTCCTAATTGTAGGTACTACTCCAAGACACACAGGCAAAAATAAGAAAATAGTTGTGCACAAGGCTTTCACTGCTGTGAAAGAGGAGCCTGGATGTGAAGGGGAAGAGGTTTGGTGTGCGTGGGAGGGGGTGACAGAGAGTAATGAGCAAATAGAATCAAGGCAATATGTATATATACATATGTGCGAAGCTGTGAAATAATTTTCTAAAAGATCAGAAACAACTCAAAATGCCCACTGATAAGTGTATTTGCTATTTATTGCTGCTGTGATAAAATATTATAACCAAAGTTGACTTAGAGGAGAAAATAATTTATTTTGGCTTATAGTTCCTGAGGGACAGACTCCATCATGGTAGGGAAGGTGTGGCAGTGGGAACAGGAGACTGACTGATCACATGTTTATACTCATGTGGGACAGAGAGAGAGAGAGAGAGAGAGAGAGAGAGAGAGAGAGAGAGAGAGAGAGGGAGAGGGAGAGAGGGAGGGAGGGAAGGAGGGAGGGAGAACAGACAGACACACAGACAGAACACAAGTAGGAAGTTAGGCAAAGCTATAAACTCTCATAGCTCACCTCCAGTGATGTATTCCTCCAGCAAGACTCTGACTCTGAAAGCTTCCATAACCTTTTCAAACAGCGCCACCAGCTGAGGACTAAGTACTCAAACATGTGAGTCTGTGGGGAACATTTCTCATTCAGACCTCCACATGTTGGGATGAGTGGAGAAGGAGATGTCAACACTATGTTCTGATGGTACATAAAAGGAGTAGGGACCATCTAACACACTAACTCACACAGAATGATCCCCAGGGTATTTCATAAAATGTAAACAAGAACTCAAAAGAGAAAGATAGTATGATTTTCTTATATTTTTGGTTGTGAGCCTAGCCTTTAACAGCTGAGCCATCTCTCCAGCCTGATTTTCTTTAAGAAATATACATTGTCTTAGAGTTTCTGTTACTGTGAAGAGACACCATTACCATGACCACAACAACTCCTATAAAGAAAAACATTAAATTGTAGTCATTCACACTTCAGAGGTTTAGTCCACTATTGTCATGGAGGGAAGCAAGGCAGCATGTAGGCTGACATGGTGCTGGAGCTGAGAATCCTGAGATCTTGATTCAAAGGCAACAGGAAGTGGACTGTCTTGCTGGGCATGGCTTGAGCATATATATGAGATGTCAAAGCCCACCTCTACAGTGACACACTTTCTCCAACAGGACCACACCTACTCCAATAAGACCACGCCTTCTAATAGTATCACTCACTTTGGGGACCATTTTCTTTCAAACCATCACACATATCTACTTGCTAACATTTAAGAGAAATAGCTGGAATAAACCAGTCAAAGGGGTTACCTATATAAGGAAGGAAAAAATGAGTAGATGTGGTAGAAGATAAATTTCTCTGAGTTTATTTTGTTTTATAGATTTGACTCTAGAATCCTACAGATATTTTTGTTAATTATAAACAAAATTAATTTAATAATTAATTAATTATTAAAAAGTTAATCTCAAAATAAAAAAAAAACAAAATTAAGAAACACTTGAATATCAAGTTGATGTAGTATTATTTCAGATAAATTTAAATTCTAGTAAGATTACTATATAAGCATAATGGAGTATATATTTTTGTGTGAATGTATTTATGTGTGTTGTATGTACATATGTGGAGACCAGAGATGCACAATGAGTTTCTACCTTCATCACTTTCTACTTATTTTTTAAGACAGAATTTCTCTCTGAACCTGGAGTTCACTGTTTTGACTAGATGGGCTGGCCATTGGGCCCCTAGGATCTGCCTACCACCATCTCTCAGCACTGGGGTTGCAGGAATATGCTGCTATATCCAGCTTTTGTGTGATTGCTAGGCATCTGAACTCAGGCCCTCTTGTTTATATAGCAAGCATTTTTTTTTATTTTTCTGGTAGTTCATAATGTCTTAATGGAAGTTCAGGTTAAGAATATTATTAACATAATTAAAACCAGATGCTTGTGAAAATTTATCACATGTTGGCTACAAGTATGCATTAATCACAGTCTAATAAAATGCTTATATGTATTGTTAATATACTAAATAAAGAAGAACTTTAATGTAGATAGACATATAATGCTTTTATCAAAGATATACAATTAGACAATGAAAATTATGCTAACTTTAATTTTATGGATTCATACAACAATATTTTGAATTTATTATGACAATTAAAATATGATTTATAATTTTTCTTTTTTTTAATTTATAAAATAAAGGTTTTTTTTAATGCATCCTCCTTTTCCCCTCCTGGTCAGTATTTAGCCTCTCTCCTCCCCATCCCCCCATCCCTCCCCAGAAAGGGCAGGAGGTCCCAAGGTGGATTAGCTCAGCATCCACTCCAGGCAAGTCCGATTTCCTCATCCTAATGTGAAGACTGTGTTAGGTGTTCCTCTGGAGGCAATGGGCTCCAACGTGCCAGTCCATGCACAGAAACACAGTCTGATCCCTCCCCTTGAGGCTCCACATACTGCCCATGTCAGTGGACAGTTGCCTATCCTTGGAGGGTCTAGATCCTTTTTTTGATGGTTCCCCAGTGGCTGTTCTTGAATCAGTGAGCTCCCCAGAGCTCCAGCAAGCCATCACTGTGGGAATTGTTCTCCAAGTCCCTATCCCCTTGCTCATATAGAGTCTCCTCCCCTGCTCTCAGCTGGACCAGGAACTCAGCCCAGTGCTCAGCCATGTATCCCTGCCTCTATGTCTATTCATTGTTGGATGTAAGTTCTGTGATGCACTTAGGGTGGTTATTCATTTGATTATAGGGGAAATCCTGTGTAGGCAACACCTTCACTATTGGTTCGAGACCTAGTCAAGGACAAACTGTGAGTTCTTGGAGGTTTCCCTAGCATCCAGTCTTTTTCCAACTGCACATTGGCTTCCTCTATTAAGATCTCCATCTCTTTTTTTCTCTCCCTCCTTGTTGCTCCTCTCACTCAATCATTGCCTTCTCTCATGATTTGTTCCCACCTGTTCTTGGTTGCAACCCCTTATGCTCCCAATTAGCTAGGAAAATCTCTCTCTCTCTCTCTCTCTCTCTCTCTCTCTCTCTCTCTCTCTCTCTCTCTCTCTCTCTTCTCTGTTCTTCTCTTCTCTGGGAAATCCCTGATGTCTCTCTTAAAAGTTCCTTCTGATCTCAAGCTGTTCAGGGGTTGTGGTTTACAGCTTGGGTGTTCTTTGCTTTTTGTCTGAAGTCCACTAATGAGAGGGTACATCCCTGATTATCTTTCTGGGCTTGTGATACTTCACTCAGGAGGATATTCTCCAAATCCATCCATTTGCCTGCAAATTTTAGGATGTCATTTTATTTTTAGCTGCTGAGTAGTACTCCATTGTGTAGATGTGCCACAGTTTGTTAATCCATTCTTCAGTTGAGGAGCATCTAGGTTGTTTCCAGGTTCTTGCTATTACGAATAATGCTGCTATGAACATAGTTGAGCTAATTATAGCAAGCATTTTAGACATGGAGCTGTCTCCCTAGCCTTGGAATATATGTGAAGGTAAAAATGAGGGGTAAATATGGAACTGTGTTCAGTAACATTGTTAATAATTGTACTGATATTACCACACTAACACTGATGTGTATGTATATGTATATTAGTAATTATATCCTACATGTACATATGTGTGCAAACAAATTAGAAACCAACAATTCTAATTTGGAAAAAAGAGAAACTAGTTTTACAAGTAAAGATATTAAGTGAAAAATCCCATAATGTAAAATTTAAATTGGAAATACTCATATCTACCTCTTTTGGATTTTCTCTTTAACAAATATTTTCTAGTTCTGTCCCTGGATAGCATAGAAATGACAACCAATCTGGTAGAGGGAACACCTGTAACATCCAGACTATGGTGTACAAATCAATTTTCCATTGAGGTCTGATTTCAGGTCTAGGAAAGAAAACATTGTCTTATCTTTGCCAGAACATAAAGAAACTCTCAAATATCACTGTATCATTTAAAAAAGACTCAGAGGCTAACTTTAAGGGCTGTCAAGATTTCCCAAATATTAAACAATTTGTGTTACATAACAGTGGATTGGAAGGAATGAGCCCCCATGCCTGGCTTTTAGCTGCTTATTTGTAGTTGTAATACTGTTGTGAGTAAGTTAAAGGTGCTATACACTACCACGTAGTGAATAGATGAAATGATATATTTGAGATTCTCTTCTTAAAGTAATGGATGGGGTGGAATACTTAAGTAGAAGTAAGCAAAACTAGCCTCAGATTGATTTGAAGCTGGTAATAGTTCATGGGAATTCATTGTATTTTCTCTACTTTTGTATAATTTGAGAATGTCCATGATAAAAAGTTAAAACTTGGGCAGGTTGATGGGAAGTGAACAGCAGGGAAATTGGAGGCCAAAGTAACTTAGCCATCCTAGGGATGGGAAGGACAAGGCAAGATCTCACTGTTACCAAGCAAACACCACATTCTCCCCTTTCTACCTGTTCCCCCTTAGAATCTTACCTAGCCACTCTTGTACTCCACCCCGCTCCCAAGTCCCACCCTATCACTAAACCCCAACCCACACAGGGCTCTGAAATCTTGACAATGAGGATGATTGCATGTGCCCTTTAAAAGGTACTGGCACATGCACGGGTCACCTGGGAAGTACCCAGGAGTCTTACCCTGTCACTGATCACAGACACAGTCACATGACATCTTGAGCTACTCACTCCCAATACATGTGACCTGCCCAGTTGCAGGGGGCTTGGATGTGAGTGAGCTGTAGGCCCAAGCAGGTGAGGCCAGAGAGAACCCTGATTTATGTGCTGTCCAGATTTAACTGAGGCCACAGCACTTTTATTAATAGAACATGCTGCATTTCCTTTTTATAAAAATATGAAGATCATGGCAGTCAGGAAAATGCCTGGTGACTGTCTGTCTTTAGGGCATGCTGATCACCAGGCTAAAATTAAAAGTGAAGTCAGGCTCTTCTTGCATCTATTTTTAACTCAGTTTAGCATATGAATGTGAATGTGAGGTCTTTCTTTAGATCTCCCTTAACTCAATTATGCCAAGTACCTCTGCCTGGAATTCCTGAGGGGTGGCTGGGTGGACCTAGAGTCCTGTGCCCCCTCCCCCATGGCAGGGAAGGGGCTGATAGCAGTTCCCCTTGCTCTGGGAGCTTGTAATCACCATTAGCAACGTCACTTGTTCTTGAGGTTAAGGTGTATTCAGCCATTATCCTGAGAAAATGAAATCAAGGGTAAACCATCCTGTTATTGCGCTTGATGCTTGCCTGTGGAGGTTATCTTTCTGGGAGACTCCAACTTGTCAGTAGCTCCTTAGGTTGGAGGAGAGACTCCAGTTTGGAGGCTGGACTCAGTCATTCAAGCTGAGAGTGTTCCTGGTCCTGGCTGGCATCCAAGGGAGACTGAGTGACAGGTGGAAAGGGAGGAAAAAGAAAAAACACGAAACCCCGCACACCTAGCACGGGTCTTTCTTGCCCAGAGTGTTTGTGATGAGTGATGAGAGGGCTGGGGAAAACGTTTTGAAGTCTTTTTAACGGCTGCCCTTTGAGGACCACAAAGACAGGAAGGGGGTAGAGTGCAATCCAAGGCTCAGTCTGAACAAGGGTCCTTGGTGAACTTTTTATGACAGTTTCCACTAGACAGTTGATAAAATGTTTAAAAATTATTAATTATTGTAAATCCCAACCCTTGCTTGTTATTGTTTATTTTGAAAAGCAACTCCTTGCTTCTTTACCAGAATACATATCCAGTTCATGTAGTCCTGAATCTCCTAAAATGGTGTGGTTTAGGGTGAGGTGGAGGCGCATACCTATAATCTCAGTACTGGGAACTCTGAAGCATGAGGCTTAGGAGTCAAGGTCAGCCTGAGCTAGTAAGTTTATCTCATTTTTTTTTTTTAAAGATGTATTATTTTTAACTACAGATAAAAACCTCCTTCACTTTCCCCCAGAACAGCATGGAGGACAAACAGGCTAATACACAGGCTGATTTAAAATGACTTACTCCTGTAATCCCACTTCAGAGGCTGAAACAGTGAAGACTGCAGAAAGTATGAGACCAGAATGCGCTACATGCTGAATTCTGGGCTAGCCTGGCCTTAGAGTAAGATTCTGTTTCAAAAATAAATAAGCAAATTAAAAACTTGAGAGGAGGGGAACATGATTGTAACCCCAGCTACTCAGGACGTTGTGTGGAGGCCCAGATTCAAGGCCACCATGGAGTAGTTACTTATAAAGGCTCAGACTCAAAATATAAGCAAGCAAACAAACAGGTGATTAGACACATAGCTCAGTGGAGGAATAAGGCCCAATGCCTTGGTTCAATTCCCAGCACCATAATAAATAAATAAACATATCAATAATACATGAACAAATGAACTAATAAATTCTATTACATTTATTTATCTCATAGCCAGAGAACTATGAAAATGTTTGTGGAGAAGGGAGCATGGGGTGGAGCATGAGCACACATGTTCATTTGACTTTGGAGCAGAGCAATGGTATTTAAACAATAAGCTCTTTCTACATGTTATCCGCATTTTCCGTTAAAAGCACTCACGATGAAGTATGATGTGTTTAAAGGCCACTACCATCTGTCTGAAAAGTATCTCAGAGGCTTTTGCCTGTCATTCAACAAGTCAGTTACTTACATGCCTAAATGTTTCTTCTTTTTTATTTTTTTAAAAAGCCTTTGGGTTAAATTACATCATGCCACTCAGCAGACTGGTTTCACACCTTTATTCAGTTGCAATAAATTTTACATCTGGCTCTCCCAGCCAGACTGGTGCTTTGGGGTCTGCCAGATAGTCAGAGGGTGTGGAGGGGGGTGGTGGGAAGGTCTGAGTGCCACAGGAGGTAAGTACACAGTGACTGGCAGATGCTCTGCCGGCTTTGGAATGGAACTTGGGGCTTGGTGATAAATGGACAAGCTCCTGGTTGGAGTTGCTGAAATAATATGCCATCTCTTTAAATCTGTTCTGTTTCACACCACTGAGCTGTTCCTGATATTTCTTATTTTTCTCCCCGTGACCCAACCTCACCTCAGCTAAACATCAGTTCTTAAATCAAAAATTATAACACAATTTATCCTATGTTGCTTTGGATGAGAATGGTCCCTATGGGCTCATATGTTTGAATACTTGGTTCCCAGTTGGTGGAACTGTTTGGGAAGGATTGGGAGGTGTGGCCTTATTGGAGAAGGTGTGTTGCCTGGTGCTGGCTTTGAGGTTTCAACTGTCCATATCATTCCCAGTGTTCTTTCTCAGTCTCTTACTTGTGGATCAAGATGTGAGCTCTTAGCTGTTCCTGCCACCTTGCCTTAGCTCTGCTGTCATGGACTTTGACCCCTGAAAAGATAAGCTCAATTAAACACTATTTCATAAGTTGCCTTCATCTTGGCAATAGAAAACTAACTAATACAGAACACAAAGGCATGCCTATTTTGGTATTTACATGCTTAGGAAAATATAAAAAATACTTTTTGTTTTCTGTGATTAAATCATTATGTCTGTATAATTATGGAAAACTATATGTACAGTAAAAATACAGTGGCTCATAAGGTGTAATACGCTGGAATCTGAGCTGAGGTATCTCAGAAGCATATAAAGACACCCACAGTGCAAAGTTTGCCTGTTCAGAACCAAAACTGCAGCGAAGTCGCTTCCTAGAAAACAGGCCAGTGCTTCCAGAAATATCTGAAATTCACTAGGTATTTGACTTTAAATTAATTTTTGGTCACTGTGTGTTCAGTAGCCAATTACTATTGCCGGTTCTTTTTTATGTAATCCCTCACAATGTAGTATGAACTTACATTTGGGTTTTAAAGCGTGCATGAATGTATTCAGGGGTGTGTGTATATATACATGTGTGCATGTATGTGTATCATAGGCATGTAGTGCCCATAAAGGTTAGAAGAGGGAGCTGACATTACAGATGGTTGCGAGTTATGTCATGTGACTGTCATGTGAATACTGGGAACCAAACCCTGGTTCTTTGCAAGAGCAACAAGTTTCCTTAACCCTTGAGCTTTTCTCCAGCCTTGTCCCTGCTCTTCTTTGAGCCCCTCTTGTGATATGGAGCCTCTGCTTGAAGAGTGGTTTCTGAAGGAAAGTAGTGCAGTACTGTGTATCAATGTGATAGCAGAGACAGGCACTGAACGCTAATGGATGGGTGGCACATACAACACGGACACCCCAGAGGAGGGAAAGCATCAATCCCAGCTAGACAGAACCAGACAAAGGTGGACCCGAGAGATTTCATCATGCCACTCGGAATGGCATGTGATTTAAAATGCATGCATTGTTTATTTCTGGGAATATTCATGCAATATTTACAAGCAGCGATTGACTGAAACAGCAGAAGGCAATGGCAGAGGAGGAGAACAACTATTTTATGTACAGTTTTGTATTGTTTTTCTTCCTATTATAGTTTAAAATGTTTTCCCTACAGTTGCATAATTGAACTTTTGTAACTGCTGACATTCCACTGAGGCATTCTACTGAAATCAGGCCATTACCCACTCACTAATGGACAGTTATATCACAAGGGACTGATGTTGGTAATACATGACTTTAATGCCAGCATTAGGTGGCAGAAATGGACAGTGAGTTCAAGGCCAGTCTGGTCTACGCTGTAACGCTGTAAGTTTCAGTCTCTCCAGTAGTGAGACATTGTCTAAAAACAAAACTGTTGCAGGTCTTCTAATGTATATAGTTTCACAGTATTCTCCAGGATTGGGATTACTGGATTAAAGGGTATATATTTTAAAATTGGTCATGACCGATTTTCCGTATTGCTTTACAGTGAAGTTGTATGAGTTTAAGACATCAACAGTCACCTCTGAAGGTTTTAATTTCACCGTAACTGGGACCTCCCTGCCTGGGTCTGAATTCTGCTTTCTACTTGCCACCCCTCAGCTGTGTGACCATGGACACTGTATTTCATCTCGCCATACCTCAGTTACTGCTCTGGAAAGTGGGTGTACTATGCTTTGGATGTAGCTTGAGTGTACTTCCCAAAGAAAGGAGTGCTGAGCTAACAGCTTAGTCTCCGCCGAGGTGGTGCTGAGAACCTGGAGAAGGCAGAAGCTCTGGGAAGGGGTGATTAGCTCTGGAGGCCTTGGGGAGATTGGTGAAGCCCTCATAGGACCCTAGCTGGTCTCCACAGACAGCCTGGCTTCTCAATTCCTTTGGCTATCTGTCTCAGCGAGTGGCTGTGTTCTCCCTCATGCTGTACGACTATAGCCAAGGAGGCCTCGGACAGAGGCTCATCCATAGAGCCATCTGATCTTTGACTTTTAGCCTTCAAAACCGTGAGCCACATAAACTTCTTCTGTATAGTGCACCCAGCCTTAAGTATTTTGTTACAGCTACAGAAAGCCCTCTGTGACAGGGCTAACTACAGTGCCTACCATTTTAAAGTTAATAATAAAAAGTAGCAAGCATGGGTATAGTACTAAGAACATTGCTTGCCCTAGTATTGTGCTTATTAAAGAAACACATTGCTGGGGGCTGGAGAGATGGCTCAGCGGTTAAGAGCACTGCCTGCTCTTCCAGAGGACCCAGGTTCGATTCCCAGCACCTACATGGCAGCTAACAACTGTTGGTAGTTCCGGTTCCAGGCAAATACCAAGGCAAATAAATAAATAAAGTTTTTTTTAAAAAAAGAAACACATTGCTTTACATCAAGATGTCAAAAAACCGAATAGAATTAACATGATATTTAAAAATAATATTCCATTTTTATTAAGATTATTTCCCAGAAACTCCTGTAAGACATCTCTCCAACCGCCACCTGTCTTTCCTCAGACCACGTGCGAAACACCACCAACTACTTCTTTTACGTCCTTTTTTCTAGAAAAGCTAAAAAAAATTAAGTGTTAATTTCTAAAAATATGCGTTCATATCACTTAGACATTTTTCAGGCTTAAAAGTTACTTATTTTTATTTTGTGTGCATGCGTGTTTTACATGCACGTGTACTATGTGCATGTTTGGAAGCCTGAGGGGAGCTCTAGACACCAGAACTGTGTGAACTGCTTACACGTATTTCTGTCGCTTCCTTTTGCCCTTGAACGAAATCTTGTGTGGTAGGGTCAGCAGGAACAGAAGTGCTGGGGCATGAATTTTTCTTTCTTTTTATTGTGTATAGGGTATACATAATAAAGGGTATACATAATACTTATATGCCTGCATGTATGTCTGTGCATCACATGTGTGTCTAGTGGTGGGGACAGAAGAGGTCATCGGTTTCCTCTGGAACTGGAGTTATAGACATACATGGTAAGCCACTTCTGCGGGGCTAGGATTCGAACCTGCATCTTATGGAAGAGCAGCTGGTGCTCATAATGCTATGTACAGGGAACTCCTTCCTCTCTTGTCAATGGACTCTTCTAAGATTGCTTCCACCTGGGCGGGTGCTTTGGTTTCTGTGCACACACTGAGCAGCTTGTCGCCGCCTAGAGGGGAGGTGGCGCCTGAGAGCGGCGATGGTGATGCGACCTGGCTGCCGAGGCGTGGAGAAGAGGCAGGGGCTCAGCATCCGGCCTGGGTCGGCTCCAGCCCTTCTCTTTGAAATTTCAGAAGTTTCTGCTCAGCCACTTTAGCATTTTAATCTTGACCGGAGCTTGGAAACTGGAAGCCGGAGAAGTCTCCGAGGTAGAAGGGGTGGTGCCGGCGCCGCAGCCTCAACGCTCCAGGACCCCGCATGCGCTCTGCACCAGCACATCACAGCGGGGGCGGGGGGCGGGGCGGGGTGTGTGTGTCCGCCCTGCTCCTACCCACACGATTGGGATTTGGGGTGTCGCTGGCCACCCCCACCCCGCCCTGGTCCCCTTTCAAGATGAAGGCTCTAAGTTGACCAGGGTTCACAGCCTCCTCCCTGCATGTCAGACTGTACCGTGGGTTTGCATTTTACCAGGTCTCTATCCCCCCACCCCATAAAGCTCAGCTAGTTATTATGCAACATCAGGAAAGCAGGCTCCACGCTTCAAAACCAGATGCTGTTTGGCGAAGTACTTTGTGCCTCCCCCCCCCCCCCGTGTGTAACTGGCCTCTCTCCTCCCTTTTCCTCAGTTTTTGTTGTGTGTCTTCATGCCCACCCTCCAAACACAAGTGTGAAGGTACAAGTATGAGTATGCAGAATGCAGGGCACTTGTGGAGACCAGAGGACACCAGGGAGGAGGGGGTAGGGCCACAGGTGCTTTCCACCTTCAGTTTGAGACAGGATCTCTCATTGGCCTCCAACTTCTCAGTTTCCAAGAGCTTGCAGGGATCTTCCTGTCTCCCTCATCTTGCCATCTCTGAAGCTCAGATGCCTTACACTCTGTGTGTGTATGCGCGCGTGCGCGCATGTGTGTGGAGGGGGGCGCGGGTGGACTGGGGGTGGAGGCATCGGCAACAGCAGCACTTCACCGGCAGTCTGTTCTTCAGCAGTGCGTACACTGTTTCAATTGTTCTATAATACTAGCTCAATTTTGAATTTTGATTTCTGCCTTAACCTTATCTTACAGAGGTACACACTATCTGTATTATATTTTATCAAATATATAAAGTTATTTCACAGTTGGATTTTAGTTTTTTGTTTTTTCCTTTAAAATTGTTAGGAGTTGAAGAGATGAGTGGTTAAGGACACTTGTTGCTCTTCCAGAAGACTGGTATTTGGTTCCTGGCACCCATGTTGGGTGCATGTTTCACAACTGCCTATAACTCCAACTCTAGAAATATATAAAGTTATTTCACAGTTGGATTTTAGTTTTTTGTTTTTTCCTTTAAAATTGTTAGGAGTTGAAGAGATGAGTGGTTAAGGACACTTGTTGCTCTTCCAGAAGACTGGTATATATATATGAAAAGAAAAGGCTAATAAGCAACTCCCCCAAAGTGTGCCAGATATGGAAAATAACATTTTTGTCTCATGTGACTCAAGCTTAAAGGTTAAAGTGACAACATTTGTCAATAGTTCTCTTAAAGTAGACCAAAGCCACACAACCTTTAGAGTAACCTAAATCCTGGAAAAAACAAAACCAAAAACAATTGCATGTGTGGGCATGAGCATGCCATTGTGCACTTGTGGAAGCCAGGACAACCTTCAGGGCTCCACTCTCAGATGTCAGGCTCTGGGCAATCACTTCAGACTGAGGTGTTTCCCAGCCCTCAGAGGTGTCTTTCTAAACACAGCGAGGGAAAATCCATGGTGAGACTTTTCCATGGCAGTATGTGGACCTGTCTTTCTAAGACTGTTTTGATATTGTATCTATCATCTGTCCATCCAACCATCCATCTAGATAGATAATTTTTTAAAGTAAAGGGCCAGCCTGCAAACCCCTAAAAATGTGTTACATGTGGCAGTTATATATTATATTTGTATGTTGGAGTCTTGTGAGGTGAATGGGGAGGGGGTGCCTAGTTAGCTGTGTTGTAAAATATTATTTTAAGGTGTGTTCCTTATGTTTATGTTGCATTTGTTTAACTCTGTGAAGCTGTGTTACTTTGCCTGTTTACAGCATCTAATGGTCTAATAAAGAGCTGAATGGCCGATAGCCAGGCAGAAGGAAGGGTAGGCAGGGCTGGCAACAGAGAGAATAAAAAGGAGAAATCTGGGAGGAGAAAAAGAAGTAGCCAGAGAAAGAGGAGGACTCCAGGGGCCAGCCACCCAGCTACATAGCAAGCCATGGAGTAAGAAACAAAGGAAGGCATACAGGAATAGAAAAGGAAATACCCAGAGGCAAAAAATAAATGAAATAATTTAAAGTTAAGAAAAGCTGGCAAGAAACAAGCCAAGCTAAGGCCAGGCATTTATAAGAGGCTTGCTGCCTCTGTATGTAATTTATCTGGGAGCTGAGTGTTTCCTCCACACCCCCAAAAAGAGAAAACAACTAACAACATAGTTGGACTTGGCTAATTGTGCCATGTAGGGTTCTTCTGGGCATTGACATGGTCAAGGCCTGCAACAGTCCTCTAGAATCCTGTTTCCTAGTTCATATGTTCTCTAGCTGTCCCATTCACAGGCATTACTTACAATGTCAAACTCTTGGAAACTCTTTGATGTTTATTCTGTTGCTCTTGGGTCTGAGGAGCCAAGTAACCTATAGTTTAAACAAGTTCCAAGCATCAGTTGAGAATTAACCTCAATTTATGGCCCATTTCCTAATGATGAGCAGACTTGAATTGTGTAATCTAGAGACAGACCTTTTTGTCATGGTCACAGAGCTCACTTGTGTGTCCCAAGTTTCTGTGAATGATTTAGATGCTCATTGGATTGATGTTGAGTCTACTTAATCCAAATCATTTGAAATGCATTAGGGGAACTGCATCTTCACAAGCTGGTAATATTGCAGGCATTAAGATGATCACTGCCTAAGTCTTAGTACTCGTGTACAGAGTCTGGTTTCTTTTAGACTGTCAGTGTCTGCATTTTCAAGGTTCTTTCTTCATTTCATCTGCCCTCTTGGAATATGGATTGATTTAAGCCAATAACCTTAGGATTCTCTCCCAAGGAGTCGTGTCTGTTTTATATGGGTGTTTGTCCACGTGTGCACACAGGTTTCTGTCATTGCCTGGAAGGATGTGAAAGTGTCTCATATGATCCATGGGAAGTCTGTGACTATGCCTCAGGAACGAGGCTAACAGCTCTGCCCTGGCAAGTGACTTTCCTAAAGATTGGAGCTCTCTGTTCATAGGACATGGCTGCTTGCTAACGATGTTCCTAACTGCCAGAATTGTGGAATGCAAATGACGTGGCTGAGAGGAACACTGAGGTATTCAGCATTGGGGAAGCTTAGTGGAAGTGGTTGGATTGGAGAAGCCATGCGGCAGGGAGAAGGTTATGGACAGGCAGAAGCAATTGGTGAAGTTGCCTTCTGTCTTTTGTGAAAAGACACCATGACTAAGGTAACTTATAAAAAGACACATTTAATTGGGGGTTTGCTTAAAGTTTCAGAAGGTTAGTTCATGGTATTCATGGAGGGGAGCATATAAGCAGGCCAGCATGGTGCTGGAGCAGTAGCTGAGAGCATACTTCCTGATCCACAGACAGGGAGGAGGAAGAGGAGGAGGAGAAGGAGGAGGAGGAGGAGGAGAGAGATAGAGAGAGATTGGGACCTGGTATGGGCTTTTGGAAACTCAAAGCCTACCCTTAGTGACACGCTTCCTCAAAAAGGGCCACACCTCTACCAAGGCCACACTTCCTAATTCTTCTCAAAACAATTCCATTAACTGGGGAGCAAGCATGCAAACTTTTGAGTCTATAGGGCCATTTGCATTCAAACTACACATCTCCAGGGGAAATGTGGCAAGAAGAAGAAAGACAAAATGCCTCTTTTGGTGATTAGGGTTTATTATATAATTGTGAAGGGAAAATTAAATAAAATGATGGTTTAGGTTTTTCTAGAGATTTCTAAGTCAATAACAGAGGCTTATCCTTGAAACTACCAAAATTACTCTCACAATTACCATCACCACCATCACTACCACCGTTACCATCACCACCATCACTACCACCGTTACCATCACCGCTATAACCACCACCATCATCACCATCACCACTATAACCATCACCACCATCACCATCATCACCATCATCACCATCACTACCACCATTACCATCACCGCTATAACCACCACCATCATCACCATCACCACCATCAC